>BRZM01001431.1:0-10413 GCA_033238685.1 Lates japonicus
TTAAAGTTTAGCACCACCAGAATCCTCAGGATCACTTGAGGATGTTAAGGCATGGGAAGGAATCAGAGGCTCCGCAAATGATGCAATGATGACCATCTGGGAGACAAGTATCAGATTTTGTTTGAGTGTAAAGATGTAAGTATAATTAGTTGTAGAGAAAAGCTGATGTACTAATTAAATAATTTATGTTGCACTTAATTAAGTTAAAAATCAGAAATTTTAATCTGTAAATCGAATTTAATAAGTGATAAAAATGACAAAGTTGTACCTAAACTTAAACAAACTTAAACCTTAAAATAACGATGGCCTATTGCCTATTCTACTATGTGCATAGAAAATGGTACCATCCAAATAACTCTCTATAGTGCATAGCTACAAAACAACACTTTCAACTTTATTCACTCTCCTTATTAGAGCAGATTGCTTATCGCCTACTTCACAGAGCGCCCATATAGCATAGCTGACAGCAGTAAGGGAGAGCTGCACACATGAACTCCTCACTAACACTTTCCTACGCTAACCAGCTGTCCCCCTGTGGTTTCAGCCTCGGCCAAACCTTTGAAATGTCCTTCAAGGCGTGAAAAAACAACATGCACACTGCTTTGGGTAAAATCCTATTTGTACACTGTAATTACACTTTGAAAAGTTGCAAAGTCTAAAGTTTCGAGACCTTCACTTTTTCTCTTCTCATTTCTGATATTGATTAGGCTCTAAAACACATGTAAGGCTCGCTGTTCTAAAGAACAAAAAGGTTTCTCATTACGTGCTGCGCCTCAGACAACTTTGAATGTTTCAGATTTTATTTACTGGTGTTATCAAGGGAAGCAATCAGGAGAATTCAGTCAATGATTTTCACCACCGTGCAACCACCACTAATTTGTGCTTAACAAAAAGGCTACAGGCACTTTGAGCGTGGTTATTAACAAGATAGAAGTTTGTCCCTAATGTCCTTCATGCTGAAAATACAGAGAAATATATCAATAAAGTCCATGTCAGGTAACTTAGATCAAGTCGGCATACAACTGTGTGATGGTCCTGCAGAATTATCTTCAAAAATACTTTCAGTACCATCCACCATGTCACGTCGGTAATAATGTCCATGAAATACAAAAAAGACGCACTGGCAACAAATAGTTAAATAACAAATGACACACAAGCATTTAATGAAAAAAAAAAGTGAAATTCTTTTTTTAAGGGCTATAATTTGTTATTGCCAAGAAGGACAAATTAGTCTGAACAAAATTTGTTTTGTTGCTGGCATAAGTATAATTACCCAGAAACACTGCACTCACAGAAACATACAATAATTAAGTTGTTTTTCAGAGCAATGCTTGTGCAAGTGAAAAATAATTCCATGTGAAATTGTTATTGTGCCATTAATACCTGACCCTGTGATCACCAAAACTGCTTCAGTAATTTTCATGTTACATGTTAGCCACTCAACTGCAACCAAAATGTGTTTCCTCATCTCTTAAATATGCATTAAATGACTATTTTGGTGGTTGAAGCCTGCTTGGGTCTGCAGAGTTGGAAAGTCCCTTCCTGCTGAAAACAATCCACTCCAGTTTTGCTCAGAGTGTCAAATATGGTGCCAATTATTTAGACTGACCTTTCCTTGTGTTGCTTGCTTTCTATGCTGGGGATACAGTGAGGGAGCCACGATGTCTCAGACCACTCCTCCCTACAGTAATCAATAAGTATGTCCAACTCCATATACACACCAGGTGCTCAGCCCAGCTGCTTTGAAGAGTACAGTTATGAGGAGAGAGAAGAGAGTGGAATCAGCCACAGATGTATCATTGTTATTCATGCAAAGAAAGTCAGGATCAAGTTCATAAGAGGCTAAATTGAACACACAGGACTGGTTTCCTGGAAGTGAGTATTGCAGCGATGACCAGCTCAAATTTGGATTGTGCATCGCATAAAACAAACCAATCAGAGATTAACAAAAACAATGTGGATGGTAATCAGAAATGAAGAAAAAAGATGATTTTCATCATCAATTAATCTGCTGATTATGGTCTCGATTAGAAAAAATAAAAATAAAAATGCCTGTTATAATTTCAAACAGCCCAAAAAAAAATGTCTTCAAAAATCTTGTTTTGTCAGTCTGAAACCCCAAAATATTCTGTTTCTTATAATTTACGACAAAGAAATACATCAAATCTTCACATTTGAAGGGTAGAACCAGCAAGAACCAGCAAGTGCTTGGCATTTTTGCTTAGAAAATGACTAGCGATTATATTCTTACGTTTTTTGTTTTAGGTATAAACTAATTGATTAATCAATTAATCGCTGCAGCTCAACATTTAAATCAGTGCCAGATGAACCATGTTTATGCAAGATGGAATTATTGGGACATGCATAGGTGGAATATAACCAAGTACTTCAGACTCTGTGCCTTAGTGTACCACAGTACTTCAGTACAATTTTGGGGTGATGTACTTTAGAACTCTAGGTTGTTTCTTTTTCTTTCTTTTAACTTTACATTCAACCTAATCACTTTTCAGAGTGAAATATTGTACTTATTACTCCATTACACTTATTTGAAAGACACAGGTACATTCAAAACACAAAATAGGTTTATAAAACATTACAGATTCAATCACTCAACAGTATATGTTAAAGTTAAATTGAATTCCACCAACATAACGTTTCCTTCATGTTAAATCAATGGTAAAATAGCCTACACTTAGAATATTTAAACACCATTAATTATCTTTATGGTACTTTCTTTTACATAGAACATTTTGTGAAAAATACTTACCTACTTGTGATGGAGTAGGCTACTTAAACTCGGCAGCATTATTACTTTTACTTAAGTAAAAAACTGAATACTTCTTTCACCACTGAGTTGAGGCTGCTGGGGTGTGTAATAACGAAACATTTTTAAAAGAGCAATTAATGACGTGGTAGATGAATTAATCTGTATACCACAGAGAGCGACAAAGTGGACCCTTCTCGAAACAGGTGGCCAGTGAAAGTACCTTTCCTCTTGTGAGAAATCGTTACCGTTGGGGTCAGATGAACTCTCACCTTGTGGCAGATCTCGCGTTAGTACCTTGTGGTTACCAGGGGAACGTGATCCTGAAAAGTTGCGCTTTTGCTCAGCGAAATGAACACCGGAGACATTGCAGCGTTACTTTCGTAGTGGATTCACAGGTAAACAGACGTGCGTGGCAACACTTTGTCTATGAAGGAGTTAACGTGGAGTTATTTCAACGCATTCGGCATTACCGTCCATTTACTCCAAGGTTGGTATCATAGTTAGTTAGCCGGCTAACGCTAGCTTGCTAAAGCTATCGTAGCTAACAAACTGTTGTTGCCTGCTACTCCTGCTTTTGAACTAAGACCGATTTTACCAATTCTGTCGACCGCGGCTGCTGTTTTCAAGCCAGTCGGACAGCTTAACGCGACTTTACCTGATTAAATACTGTATATATGACATTGGAGTTAAAAGTAGCTAACGTTACAGGGGTCACTGTGGGTTCACGTTCACTTTTGCCTGCGAGCAAAGGCATTGATGGTTCGCGCTGAAATTCAATAAAGTCAGCGAGTGTTTGTTTTGTGTTCAGAACAAGGGCGACTGACATCAAGCTATTGTAAATGCAGGAGGGATATGCTGTGACGTTAACGTTACTCTTATTTCTGCACAGGTAGTTTTGTCAGCGAAGGCAACAAGTAAAAATGCCGTCAGCACAAGTCCTCGAGCCGGTTCTTAAAATGAAGGTGGATGAGCTCTTTCTCAACTGGTTGAGTGATCCCACAACCCAGTCACTACTAAAAGATTATCTTGACCTAATCAAAAGTGGACAAAACATTGATTTGAGCGGTGGGGACGCCCTGGACAAAAGGTCATTTAGCTTCAGTGAGAACAACAATGTGACATCCCACAAGAACCTGGCGGAGAAGAAGCCTGCTGCCCTCAGTACTCCCTCCAGCCCCCCATCTGCCAGTACTCTGCCCTCAGGCAGTAGCAGTAATACCAGAGTGACGGGACCCAGAGTACTACGGAGGTCTGTCAGCACAAAGAAGGTAAATAATCTGTTGAAACAGTGAGTTAAAACATGGAGCAACATTTAAATGGTTATTATTACATTTCACTTAAGCACACACCTGCCATCATTCTCAAACCTGTTATCCAAACTGTTATGAAATAGTTTCACAGGTTTAAACAAGATTAAAAGGTTTAAAGATGGCTTTTATCTGAGGTTGACATTAATAACACCAAAAACTAGGTGTGGCTCTTTTAGTGTCTTCCATGGGCCACCTTAGGTAATTGTTACTTGAGGGTGTGTTATGAAATCTCAGTATCTCTGTTTGGCAGCTGGTGACAGCAGTGAAATTTAAGGTGCAGGTGGAGATGGGAGATATATCATTATTTTGCAATGTTATGTGAATATCATGAAAACCCAAGTTCATATCCATTGCGTAGATTTAAATGGTTATGTTTTGTTTTTGTAGACTGCATGCTCAGTTACCAGTTGATTTAGTACATTTATACAATCTCATGCATTGCAAAACAATACAGTAGCATGGAATGAATTCCATATTTATGAAGCTAAATGGACAGCTACCTCAACTACAAGCATGTTAACTTGCTTATTAACTTAGACTAAAAAGGTATGGGTGTTTTACACTTGCAAGAAGGTATCTCAACATTATTTGTTTGTGTTTTTTAGAGGTTAAATTTCCTGAAAACATTTCATTGTCAATTATTAAATCTAAACCTCTACACACACAGTGTTGCACATAGACACATGATGGTGTCAGTAAGCCTTTTCCATTGAAGACATTTTGACATGTCACTGTGGGAGAAGCAGAGGTGATAATAATAAAATTATTGAAGGCTGAATTCCATTTAGCTGCTTCAGTTTCAGGGACCTGGTATTGTGCATGCTGAATCACCTGGGTGCTTGAATAGCAACCAGTAACACCAGTGCTTTTCTTACTTGGACAAGTCAAAATATCTGCCATGAAAAAAAGCTTAAAAATGTGACCACTGTTTGAGATTATGTTGATGGTAATTATGCTTTCATGTGTTTGTTAACTAGTGGGACCAGCACTTGTATAGCCAAAAGTTGTACCTCATCTGACACCACATTAAAAATGTAGTCACTTTATTTAATCTATCCTGACTGTTCATAGATTTCAGTTTTCGGTTTCTTAGGCCTGGACCTACTGTATCATCTGGGATCTTTGTTTTCCCAGGCTGACCACAAGAGGCTGCTGAGTAGCCTACAGCATCAAAGGCATTGAGGGGCTGTCCACTCTGCACTGTCCTAGTGGAGCCTCCATGTCTGTAGGCATATGTGGCAATTATTAGTCAAATACTTTCCAAATGTTCAGGCCTCACCCATGAATTAGTGTGGTATGAGAGGTGGGAGTGTCTAAATCCAGCGTATCACTGGCACTCTGTTTACTCCTGTCAGCCTGTGTGTTGCAGATCTTATTATGGTGTGATAAGATAAGATAGACTTTATGTATCCCACTTGTGGGAAATTTACAACTGGAGTCTTTAGAGGTAAATAAGATTTTTGCTTTGGAGGAAATCAAGCCGCACTAAACTGTTAAAAGGCTTGAAAGGTTTTTCATGGTTTTAAGGATTCCTCCTCTGTCAGGATGAGAATGGCAACATCACAGCTTGGGATGGTGATAGACTGTGGATATTAGTGAGTGTGATGACAGTGAGGCAGCCAGACAGCTGGGGGCACATGCTCTTAGAGACTCCACCTACTACATGTTGTTGACATGCTAAAGACAGACATGAGGAGGCGTTCAAGTGGTCAGTGGTGCGACATCTGTTCTCTCTCTGACTGAAACACCAGGGCTGCAGAACTAGACCCAGTGTTGGACTCAGAACAAGCCATTTGTCTCTTGAAGCTGATGATGAGTTTTTTTCTCTTATTGTGTTATGCATATAACTATGCCCAGCCCACAATGGCTTACAAGTCACCACAAATTAATATAAACCAGATCCAGAATGTATTTTCACACACTGTCATTACCAAGAGTCCAAAAATAAAGAATGCCAGTTCACATAACTTATGTAATCAAATTTTCAGACCTTCTTGTCCACAGCAGACTTCATAGATTACTAATAAAGTATATATCATTTTAACCAACCAGACAATTGGAAGTAAAGACTGATTAAAAAGTCCATTTTGCTTTCTTTTGCATTATTTTCAGACAAATGCATGCAATAAAATCACACCAAAATTAAATATCTATTACAGTGTGTGATCCTCTGTGCACCAGGATATTTCAGGTGAAGGTCAAATTACAAACATAGTCTAACATAGTCTTTTTGAGACCTGATGAGAAATGATTCATTGCTAAAATAGCCCAACCACAGGAGGAGGCTGTAAAAGAAGAAAAGCATTGCAGCAGCATGCCGGTCTCCTTTGTGGGTTTCAGCTTCAGTGTTTTGTCACAAGAATGACTTTGTATCTTTACCAAGAGCTCTGTCTATCTATTAACCATAAGACTTTATGATGGAACAGTAAGAGGCTTTACAGATGGTTGTGAACTTTTTGATTTTCACCTTCATGTCTCTCTCCTCCTAATGACCTTTGCACCCTAATGCCAACCTCTCACCCCAGATTAAGATACAACAACTGCTGCACAGTTTGTGTATTCTGCTGTGATGTGTCATGGCATGTGGCCACACTGTGTCACTCAATATTAAAGGGATTGTGAGGTTGTATAAAGTAATACTTCTATTTTAAGACAACAAAATGAATTCCTGCATACAGATGCATTCTTCAAAGGATTACTCAAAAATTCAATTTATGTGACGCTGATGCAGCCCGGAACAGCTGGTCCGACTTTGACATCAGACACTGATATAGATAGCCTTGCTTCCCTTGTGTTGGCATTAGATACCCAGAACTCTTGCCAGTGAGACGAGGTGTGGCAGCACATTCATCCTCTGTGTAATTTACTCTGATTCTGCTTCTATTAGATGCTCCTCATTATCAGAGTATGTGGTCATAGAGATCTTTTATTAACACTTTGTACAGTAAATATCAGCCCAGAGAGAACGTTTGGTTTTCAGTTCAGCTGTGTAGCCTACTACCTAAAATTTTCCTCTATTTTATGAGTGCAGTTGGCTGTATACACAGATACTTTTAGTAATATAGAGCAGCAGAAGTACATTTCCTTTGAGGGTTTATTTGTTCTTCTGTTGTTGACTTCTCCATTTAGGATCACTGGTTATTTCTCAAGATGTCTTTTTATAACATGGTTGGTTGGGCTCAGTAACATAGAAGCTATTTGAAGCAGGGGTCTAGGGTCACGTTATCAGTTGCCTGACCTGTCAGAGAGACCCAGGTGTTAAACTGTTTCCCACAAGTGCTTTTATTTTGGAGTCATGGTAACTTGTGTGTAAAATGTACAATTGTAAACTCTGGGTTTCAGTTGGAGTATCTTAAGAATATTTCTTGAGCATTATGGCACTGTCAACATTTATCAGATTTGAGTCAAATTCCAGTTTTGTTTTGAAAAGCAGTATGAGATTCAAATTTTAATTTCCACACGCTAGTTTTGTGCAGCTTAATTCAGTTATAAGTTTATAATGGATTGAGGTAAACGCCAATATCTTCCACTTGTTCATTATATAGCCACATTATTTGGGCTCTTGCAATAGTTAAAATCCCTTAAGGTAATGTCATTTTTATCACATCGTTGTGGTAAACATAATCTCAAGCAAAGTTAAATATATCTTTCTAACAATAAGATATGGAAAATGCAATAAAAGAATAGGATAAAAGTAGCTTGGTCCCCGAAGCTGCTGTCTCCAACATATAATTGCTGTAAAATATAAACTTTGAAAACATAGTGGTCACTGTAATAATGTTGTGTAACTTTTGGGGGCCCTTATGTGCTGTAACTCCTTATCTCTACAACTTCTTTATTTAGTGTTCTGACCCTTTGCTCCACTTCTGGTGCCACGTAGACTCCATAGATTTGTCAGCAAACCTCTGGTAACTGAAAGGCTTTTGCATTATTACTATTATGCAAGCTAGATGATCTGCGCACATCATGTTTGTCCTTGTTGGCCTTCCCTGAGCCCACCATGTCATCAGCCAATCGGGCCTATTTTTGGCCCATGTTCATATATATCCCAAAATCCCCATCTCAGACATCTGATTGTGGTGGACTGAGCTGGAGCTTTCTGGATTTCACAGCAGCATCAGTTCTGTATCCATGCTGTGAACCAGTTGTGGCTTTACCCCAGGGTAGTGAGATTTGAGTCACTTCTATGTGGACATACTGTGGTACATGTCAATGGTGCAATCATGTTAGTAATGCATATATTGTAGCCAGCCAAACGTAGTATTTGTGGGACATACATATATACATATACATATACATATGCTTGTATTGACTATTGGCAGGGAGGCCCTTAGGGGAAGTTTTGATCAGGTTTCCCCCACCCATCTGTAATGTATTTCTCTCCACTGTGGCTGCCAGCCTGCCTTATTGGTTCTCTCCAGTATATCACATTTTTAGATCAGCAGTGTTAAATTCCATGTCAATTGAAGCTCCACTCAACAACCCCAACAAATAGTCATCTGACAGCAGGGTATTCTAACATCCAGACCTGCCAATGGTCACTAACCCCAGACAGTGTGTTTGATAATCTCATCTGTTATGTAATGAGCTGAACATGACTGGACACATGCTTCTGTACAAATCAGATTTAGCAGTTTGTGGATTAGACATGTTCTGGGGTCGTCCTGAATTGTTTTTCTGTTTGTCACAGTGACCCATTATGGTGTGGATGTGGTACTTTTGCAGCCTGTCTGACAGTTGCCTCTGACGGTGGTGTTGTTTGGACAGCCTGTCTGCAATGGCCCTAAGACGATTTGATGTAGTTTGTCCATCCTGGTTATTTAAAAGACACAGACTTGATACAACCCTCTAGGAAGCTTACACTCAGATATTGTGTTGTATTTTGTGCCTGTGTTTTAAACTGTAAACATTTAAAACACCAACAGGGCTGTTTCCATATATGTAAAACACACCATTATCCCTGCTGTGTTGTGATACCTCTGTTTATGGAACAGACTTCAGATTTTGTTTGCTCAAACACAAAACGAACAGAGCAGTGTCCCATGTGAGTTGACAGTTTCATGTGATCTACCACGTTTTATTTTGGTCTTGGTACTTTCCTCTCCATATTTGGTTTGAATTGATTAGCATGAACAAAAGGCAGCCATTGTGAAGAGGCATACAAACAGCTTATCAAGCATGTGCAGTGTCCTGTGTGCAGGATAACAGGAACTGGGTTTGAGCAGAAACCAGTGGAAAACTGTGGACTTTGTGATCCTGTCATCTAAAAATACTGTGGGTGTGCTCTCACCTTCTACAATAACAATAACATGAACAAATATAAGTTTATTCATCACGGTACCATTTCTGTTTAATTAACATTTACATCAGTAGGCACAGTGAGCGTACAGGTGTTGGGCTTTCCCTGTGTATAGTCACTGGTGAGAAGGCAACCCCAGAGCTGTTAGATCAGCATATTTATCGAGAATTGATGTAATTGCCATCAGTCCTGGACAGCAGCAACCGGAAGCAGATGTTTGTTTTAGGATTAAAGATACACACTTGTTTCTCCAGAGCTAGTTTCTTGGATTGCCCAAACAGTGCTTGTCGGTGCTTTTAATAGGCGCAGACTGGTTCAGTCATCATTCTTTGAATTTGACATGTATCTCACCCCACCCCCCCACCTCCATTGCCCATCAACTATAATAAGATGTGGAATGGCTGGCAGCCCAAGCTTGCAAAGGGAAGGCGAAACAAAGACCACCATAAGGATGCATATATTTGTGTAGTTGTGTATGTGTCATCTGGTGATCTGACCTATACACTTGTTATCTATTATTAAGTTGTCATACCTTGGTTGTTTTCTTTATTTGTCCATGCCTCATTAAGTTTATTTTGTCTGCCTGCTGTTCTTGTGATTTAGACTTTCAGGCAGATTTAAGTAACGTGGCTCTCGTGATATTCCATCACTTCAGGTTTTTTTTTGTTTTTTTTTTTTTAATTTTTCCCTTAGCTTCTAGGTGCACTGTCCAAAAGAGGGGTGTCCATTTTCAGGGTTCAGAGCACAAGCAACAGTTCTCTGAAGTTTTTGGTAGTGTAGGAGCTTTTCAGAATGGGAGCCAGTGAACATGAGCAGTGTGTCATCGTGGTATTGAGGTGCATCCTTCAATTGGCCTCTGGGGCTGCTACAAGCTGCAACAACAGGTCTGTCTCTTTACATAACCTTCCACAGGCACTGAGGAATGCAAACTGGAAAGGGCAGATCCATTGCACACACCCCTCCCATCCCACACATATACTAAGTGACTCCCACACACATACACTCCGTCACTCCTTATCTCCTCAGCAGCTTTGAGG
>BRZM01001432.1:0-13889 GCA_033238685.1 Lates japonicus
CCTGTCTGAGAGTCTGTGATGTTGGGGAGGAGCATTGTTTCACTGATAGCAGCTTAAATTATTTGTCTTTAAATAAATCCTTGATAAACCGACGCCCATGTAAACCCAAATTGTCTTTACCCATGAGGTATGATCTAATCTTTCTTTACACGTCAATCATCAGGGTTATATTTGTTATAAAATAACAAATAAATAACTCGATAAACATTTAAGTTTCTTCTTTTTTTTTATTTAAGACACTGTCAGTCAAAATCCCTTGACAATACAATCTTATCAATAAAGTGAATGCACTTTTTATTCAGTATACTCATATGTCTCTCTAACATATCCTGTCTTACAATACACAATCTGTTAAATGTTGGTTGCTGAATTGTTAGGTTATCATCAAATGTGCATCACCTGACCAGACACTAAAAAGAGTTTAAAAACCTGTTAGTCCAAATGTTTCAGATCTTCTCCCATCCTGCCTAGAATAACAGTTTGGTGTGCAAATATTTAATTCTTTTGTTTGCTGGCCTTCAACGTGGCAGAGAAAATCTGCTTTGAAACCCATATGTCACAACCATAGCATGATCGGGTCAAAACTCCAGCTGCACTTGTATCATAAAGAACAGCTTAACTGGGAGACCAGCAGAAGACAGGGTTGCTTATAGTAAAACAGGCTTGTGTGGTTATCTTGCATCGACACAACCATATCATACCAGGATGTTACTGTATGTCACAAATATATATGTTTTATTTATTTTTCACACAAGTTATTTAGGCCTTTAAAAACGCATTAAAGAGAATATGAAAGCACAGGAAATAAAGTAGAATGTTCAATATGAAAATGGGGAATTTTGGATCCACCATTATAAGTGTATAGGGGGGGGGGGGGGGGGCACATCTGTAGAGTAAAGCCTTTCCACAACTACTTATCTTTAACAACTATTCATGTTCTAGTACATAAAAACATCAGAGGTTGTTACAGTATGATAGAAGTAAGCCGTCTCTGTGTTTGGATCCCATTCTCATAGACATTTTTTGATTTAAATCAACATGGAGGATTGCTGTAGGCATTGTTTCTCCTCTTGATTAAAGTGTTGATACCACACAGCACATAAGCTTAAACATTTAGGCCCTGTACTTCTGGAGCAGCCCTCGGGTGGTTATATACCATCTGTATATTACAGATAATGAATTGACTGACTGACTGATTTCCTCACACATTGACTTCCAAAGAGTAAAGAGCGTGTATCCCCCAGAAAAGCTTAATAAATGTCTTCAATTCCACATACTCAGGCAAAGTATTTCGTAATAGATCACATGTTATTGTTGTTAGCATTGTGAGTTTCTAATAAGAGAAACAATGACATGATTAATTTTTAAATCACAACAGACTTCTTTACTCTCTGAGTCTGATCGTCGTTTGAGGAAGATGAAGTGACATGAAGAAAACTATATTTCAAAAATATGAAGCACTTCCTCAAAGGCGTAGTCTGGCGTGAAGTCTCAAAGCCCAGCTCGTTGTCAGTGTCAAATCTTATCGCCAAACTTATCAATCCTATAAGAAGACAAATTGTAAATCAATTGCGAATTATTATGGCAGTTTATCTGTAGAATTAAAAGCATGGTCATCTTTTTTCTGATTTCATCTGTAATTTGAATCATGAAACCTCCGCATTCTGATCATAGATAATGAATGTTCTTATAACCCAACATACTATGGAAACCTGACCTCAGCAGGTGAGGTGGCGTTTACTGTCAATGTTTGTAATTAGCATTTATTCCTGTAAAATGTACACCTACAGTATGTTAAGATCAGTCTCGGATATTCTTACATACACTTGGACAACAGAATTTGACTTGTCAAACTTGACAGATGTAGTAATAGTATTAACAATGTATCTGTTTTACAAAGCCGTGGCAACCCTTACAGCCATTAATATTTAGGCCTAGTTGTGGTTAGAAACTTAATTGTTGCCTGGATTACTGTTTGTTCACAGGCAATGTTTTTTTTCGAGGGAAGGAAGGGCAACATCTGTGTGCCGCACACAAAAACATAAAAAGCTGAATAATACTTAGGTTGCATGAGCAGATAGCCTGTTGTCCTTCAGCAAGAACGGACTTTTTCTTCTTCTTTTTTTTTTTTTAGCGGAAATCAAGCGAAATACTTTACTATCAGTATCAACATTTTGCAACTCGCAGCTATATTAATTAACGAGGCTTCTTCGATTCAAAACCTTTGCTTCTGCAGATTAAATGTAATTTCGTCAGTGAAAAAGCCCAGAAACTGTATAACATATCTAGTTTACAGTTTGAACGCTGCACAATCAAAGTGTTTTTTTTTTTCCCTAAATTTAAATTGTTTAATGTGTTAATTCAAAAGCAAAGTACCAGTTTCCGTTCATTACTGCAACCAACCTTCCGAGTCGTTTGCAGCAGCAGATTTTACTCCACACAGTTTCCCACACGGCCTTCCTCAGTGAAGGACTCGCACACAGGTAGAGGGACGGAGTGCACAGAGCATTGCTCCTGGACAAAATCTTCATCGGGTTTACTGCGTCGTTTTCAATGTAAAGATACTGTCCCGTCAGCGAAGACAGAACCGTATAGAGCATGGATGGGCCCCACAGCAGCAGAAAAAACACCACCACCAGTACTATGATCAACAAGGACTCTTTCTTACTGTCTTTCTCCGGGCCCGGTGGCTCTCGCAGCAGCTGGTACCTGGTCACGACGAACAGTTTAACTGTCATGATTATTTTTGTGATAATTATCACCATTAAACTGATTCTGCTGTATATTCCGATCTCTATGGCTTTGGAGAGTGGCACCATGTGTTGTATGGCCAGCAGACTATAAACATGCACCCAGCTGTACACGTTGACACATATAATCACTCTCGTGGTGATGAAACGACCGTAAAAGAATGGATGACAAACAGCAAAGTATCGGTCAAACTGGGCGAATAGAAACGTCATGATATTAACTCCAAGCAGTGAAGGTAAAATGTAATAAGTCCCATTTTTCGAAGGGAATTCCACCCGCACATCGAAGAGAAACTGATAGAAAATACCACAGCCGGTCATTGTATCACAGATGCTCGTGTTCAGCATAAATATAAACCGATTTTGGCCTAACAGCGAACTAGTATTAATAATACCACATGCCACGGAACCGGCCACGAGGATGGTGCTCGCCCCGGCTAAGATGTGAAAAATAAAAAGAAAGTAGTCTCCTGGACTGTCAAAGTCAACACACAGAGGGACGAGTGTTATGTTGATGGAGAGGATCATGACGGGAGTGTACAGTTAGAAGCAGCCCCAACCTGAAATGCAGCAGAAACACAGCAGGACTCGTGTTTTTAAGTCAGTGTTTTTGCCATGTAGACCTCAAACTTTCCATGCTGATGTTTAGGGATGGGGTGGTGTGCAGGAGGAGACAATGATAGGTAGACTGATGACAAATCGACCTTTCCCTTGAGATCGTTTTCCTTTTTTNTTTTTTCATTTCCCTCTTTTTTCAGCAACAGACAAAAACCGTTTTTTTCTTTTATTGAGGAGGGCATAGCCGAGACTCCTACCACCACAACCATGTGGTCCATCTTGTAGGAGAGAAACTATTGTTAACGACAACAATACGGAGCTGACCAAGGTCCTGAATTTGCAGATGACAGCGACAGTGGCGCTGTCCGCGGTGCTGGAGTTCGGGCCACGCCGCAGATCATGGTGCTGAACCTGCGGCTGGGAGCGGCCTTTGTGGTCGATTCCATCAAATTACATTAACCTTAACTTACAAGTATATGCGGTTTCGTAAACACCTTGTGCTAAATCTCCCCGTTAATGTGTGTTCCCTAAAGTATCGCTTGAAATGAGCGTATGGCTTTTCAGAGTGGCTGTGACTGTGCGTTTCAATACAGTTCATGTTTTCTTCTATTAGAGACGGTCACCTCAGTTTTAGTCTTACTCCAGACTTAGTCGAGCGTCATTGCATTTGTCCTCGAATAGTATAACTGTATCAATCTGTGGGTGTTTGCGAATTGAAAATCTGAACAGAGTGATATAGGTTATAGGTATGTCATAGATTATCCTCAAACACTGAAATCGTTTGCAATGGCCCCCTAAAGTTTCATATTTAAAATGCCATCCAAACTTTAACAAAAACAGCTTTAGGGAAAAGAAAGATAGTAGACAAGGAAATAACAAGCTCATTTAACCTTCCTGAACAGCTTTTCCAGAAAATAAAAGCATACAGTTCATATTCCAATTTCAAGTCCAAGCAAGAGGCAGGCGTTACAAAAAATGTATCCAAAAATTTCTTTTTATCTTGTTAAAAGCGTTTATGACAAGTAAACAAGCCTGTTCACGTGGAAAACAATACATCTTCTCCAAATTATATATTACAGTTAGTGAGCTGAAACCCCAGACTGTGACGGATTGTCCTCGAAACATATGGCAGTGGCACATACAGGAATCTCAAACTAGTGTCACGTTTCACCTTAGATATCACACCTGAATTCACACACAGAAAACGTCCAGCTTCCCCAATCTGTCAAGTGCATTATGTTTCAGTCCCACGATCTGGCCATTTAGTCCATCTCCTTACGGTGTACCTAATGCAGATGAGTCACTATGATTTGTTTGTCACTCCATCAAAGTTAAAGCCAATTCTGAAAAAAGAGACAGAGGGTGGGGGTGGAGAGAGAGGGAGAGAGAGTTATAATGATATATAACTTTACATCATATTTTTCATTTACACACAAAATTGGACACAAATCAAATGTTCCTAAACACCCAAATAGTGATATGTTAAATCTCACTAATCTCACGGTTAAGATCTACCTTGCTCTCCGCCTGGGGCAGAGCCTCCGCCACACTATTCTCCATACGGCCCCCCCGCAGCGCCGGGCTGCCCCAGATGTACAGAGCCGGGGTGACCAGTGCGTTTAGGCGTGCCATGGTGGCGAACAAGTTAGTGGCCTCATTCCTAAACCTCAGACCTTTCCTAGTCAGCTGTCTGACAATTATATTGACAAAAGACGGACACCACAGAGCCAAGAAGCAAATGACCACAAACACAATGATGCGCAGCGACTCTTTTTTGTTGTCTCTCTCAGCACTGGGCGCTTCTCTCACCAGCTGATTCCTGGCTATGATGTATAACTTGATTGTCATCAACACTTTAATGAGAACTATAATCTGCAGGGTCATCACACCAAACGCGTTTATTTGTGCAGCCTTTGAAATAGGAACCATGTTCTGCACCGTGAGGATGGAGTATGTGTAAATCCAGCAAAACGCGCAGGTTCCAATGACAAAAGACCTGGTTATGTAGCGGTTGTAAAAGAACGGATGGCACACGGCGAAGTACCGGTCAAACTGAGCGAAGAGGAAGGTCAATACATTGACACCTAAGAATGAGGGTAAAATGTAATATGTCCCGTTCCTCGAGGGGTAGCCCTCTTGGACGTCGAAGAGGCCGAGGTAGTAGACCGAGAAGCCGGTCAGAGTGTCACTGATGCTCGTGTTCAGCATGAATATAAAACGGTTCTGGCCTCGCAGAGACCGGGTAGAGGAAATCCCGATGACCACCGAGCCGGCGACAAGCACGGCGCTTGTGGCGAACAGAATGTGGAAGATGAAGATGAGGAAGTCCACCGGAGTGTTGAAGTCCACCGACAGCGGGACGGTGGCGTTAAGGAGCATCCTGACGCTCCGCCAGAAGACGAACGTTCATGTTGGGCCTACTTATATATGAATGGTGCTACTTGTCAGGGTTAAAGCAAACCTCCTTATCTCTAGAGGGCAGAGGCTTTAGCGTAAACAAATAACACGTTTAGTAGATATCGTGGAAAGAATAAGTGAACCCTAATCACAAGAAGTCCCACGGGTATTTGGTAATGGTGAAAACAAGATGACAGCCAATCATTTGTTTGTGCGTCCTGGTGTCTCCACAACACTTTTCAGTGGCCTAATGGTGCGGCTTCCCTTCTGCATGGTTCAGGAAAGCTCAGAAACAGACCACTTTAAAGCCTATTAAGGTTTTATCAGTACTCGTTTCCTCGTTTTAGGGTAAAAACTTAATAAAAGACGTACTTTTAACTGGCAGAGCCAACCCTGTCTCCTAGAAATGAAGTTTCTACACAACTAACTTGTAACTTCAAACACTGCCGTTCAGAGTCCTGTCTCTGCGAAATAAGCATTGATCACTTGAATACCTCACTAAAGTCATGCGTTTTTCAGCCACTAGAGGGAGCAATAAACCACTCAAACCACTTCATTACAGCAAGGCCAAAAGACTAATCTCTACTGCTCACTAATCACTAATCTGGAAAGTTGTATGGATTCTTGCCATCATAGCCTGTAACCGGGTGTGTTATGTCTGTATTCCCAAGTCAGTTTGTATTCAATATATGCAGTGTGGTGAGACTTAATGTATGAAAGTTTGATCCACTGAATTGGCCCTCACAGCGAACATCATGATGTAGATATTCTGTTTTATCCACTGACATTTTTATCTTTACACACTGTCAATTACAAACATACACTTGAAATTTAAAAGAAAAACTGTAATTGAACGAGTAGACAGTAAAACAGCAATAAATATGCATCAATCTTAAACATACACACTTGACAAAATCCTTTTCTGGACATAAAGGCCTGACATCACTGAAACACTCAGTTTAGTTAGCCACCTTTACAAAAGTCAGTCTGTCTAGATACGGGCACTTTGAACAGTTAACACATGTTGTTGGCAGTTTCTCTGTTCAGACTTAGCTGTTTATGTAGCATTCAAACACCAGGAAACATGAGTGGCCTCCAGCGTCTGTAAATGCTAATTAACAGACATTATTTTCTTTACACGTTTGACAAAAATCTTCTCTGCTCTCTCCCTTGTGTCCCAAAACTTAGGCAAACTATTTCAGAGGCTGATGTGCTTTCATAAAGTCAAAGTGCTTTACATTAATTAACTAACTAACCTAACTTAAAAAGAGGTAAAACACACACACAGAAAGATGACTTGTAATAAGATGGTATCTGAGCTGTGACATTAGGCTCTAGATAAAACCAAAGCTAAAAAGATTGGTTTACATGCTAAAAGGCCTTTGTTGATGGTTATGTTCTCAGATCCAGGGATAGGCTGTTCCTGACGCTGGGTGGAGTTTTGCAGAATCTCTGTTAGTTTCGTTTCTTAAATAAGCTCTTTCAACTCATAATTTAATATGAAAGCAAGTCAAGACTGTAAGATGTGATGATAATGTCAACTGAAAATGATACAAGATAAGTCAGCTGTATAATTTTTAGGCCTGTTACTTCAGCCGCTTTAATAAGATGTTGACCTCTGTATGTTTCATCAGGAGCTTGTTGACTTGTTGTCACGGGAATTTAAAGTCACCCAGGTCTACGTTGTCTTCTCTGCTTCACTTTGCCTCCTACATAAATCAGAGCAGAGGTTGAACCCCGCCCCCCCTCAGCTGTTCAGTAACACAGCTGCACTGCTGCCAGTCTTTGCTGTGCAATGAAGACCTGAACACTCTGTTGCTCACCTCTGCACCGATGAGTAACAACAGCGTTCGGGGTTTGTCTCTTGTGCTGCCCCTCACGAGCTTTGGCAATGTGTTGATGGTTCTTTTCAGTATTTTCCTGCCTGCAACCATCATTTTCCTCAACGTGTCTGTGTCTGTCTCCATCCTGGTGAACGGGGCGCTGCGCAGCGAGAACCGCTTCATGTACATGCTGAGCACCTGCTTCAGCGACATCTGCTCCGGCGTGTCTTATTATTATGTTGGTGTTCTCGATGTGAGGGACAGCTTCGACTCCCCTACGAGAACCTTTCACATCGTACCCACATTTTTAGGTCTGTCTTACATGGCCATTCTGGCCGCGCAGGCAGACAGGTACCACGCCGTGGTGTCACCTCTTAAATACTCCTACCGCATGACCCGAAACAGGACCCTGATGGTCATTGTTGCCTACTGGGTCTATGCTTTCCTCATCGTGGCTGCGCACAACCTGGTCACAGTCGGGGTAGCCAAACAGATCACGAGCATTGGCTCGTTCATAGGGAACATATTCACAGTGGTTATAATGATAGGGCTGAATATTAGACTGTTCATCATAGCCAGGTTCCAGCTGGAGAGGGAACCACCCTCTGAGGAGAGAGACAACAAGCGCTCATCAGTGTATCTCATACTGGTGGTGGCTGTGTTTTTCTTAGGGACGTGGCTTCCTATATTCTGTCACATCATTGCCTGTAATTTCCTTGGTTCGACCTGTTACACCTTTAAGAACGAAGGCACTGACCCTATTCGCATTTTGCCCCGACTTAATGCTGCCCTGACCCCCATTCTGTACATCAGGGGGTGCAGTCCGCTCAGAGCCACACTGCTCTCCAAAGTGTGGAGACCCTGCTGTAAGAGGAGGTAAGAGGGTGATGATGTTTGACGAGTCTCCACGCTGTGAACTCCTCTGTTATCTAAGATGCCTGTCATGATGATGGTTAAATCTGGTTTTCAAAGGTTTTTTATGCAAAGATTTGATCACACCCGAGTCCGAGACCCGGTGTCACTTTATAGATGCTGCAGAGAACTGATTTTTATTTTTGATTTATTTGTTTGATCCAAGAACATTGCTTACAGCTCCTAATTATCATGTAGGTTATTTATGTATGACATGAATATGAATGCCTCTCATCACTTATTGGCGTATTGTAGCTCACTGTGCACCTTGAAACTGTGGGTGCCCAGTTAAATGTGTTATGACTTTGCACGTTTTGTGCTTGGATATGTTTGTTTTAAATGTTCTTCTTTTTTTTCTTTTTTTTCTTTTTTTGGTTGAATCTTGCTTGAAATTCTAGCTGTCTTAGCTGTCTGCCATGAAAACACTAAGACAAATGTCCTGAGTGATGAGTTGGTTTGGCAATAAGTCACTGAATCTTGAAACTGATCCAATTGTCTTTTTTTCCTTCTCTTTCTTTCTCTGCATAAAGCGTGTATCCCGGACGACTTGGCTCTATCAAACACCCAGTCCGCGCGACCTAATTTAAAAGTTGGATCGGTTTTAAAGGTGAATGAATGTCAACGTCTGTGTTGTTTTAAATCCATGCCAATATAACCGAACTAATCAGAGACTGGTGGGAATTTTTCATTATGAATGGACGCCAGCTGTCAAACGCAGAGAACAAGTCCAGGCTTTTGGTTTCTCGGATGATGCTGGAAATGTTTCATCCTGCCCTCAGCGCATCCAGCGACTGCATCTACACCTTGTTTTTTCCAGTGTTGTTTAAGATGTTATTCCAGAAAAATTACAAATGGAAATTAGCAATGAGTACTAATGACGTGTTTGAATGAAGTTATAATTAAAATATATATATATAATATTAATATATCAATAACTGAAAACTCAGCTGTGCCAGATTATTATCACTTCTGTCAAGAATGTTGATTTCTCATAGTCAGCATCATTATTTTTCAACTCTCTATAAAGCTTCCCTATTTGAAACAAATGTGTGCCGAGTTGTTCTGTTAAGCCTCCGGCATCTTTACAGAGACTCTTTTGTAGTTTTCCTTGACAACTTGATTAAGATTAAGATTATTTTTATTTATTTATTTATTTTTTTACTGAAGTAAATGTTAAACTAAGTGTGAAACTTAGCAGAGGGAAATAGCTGTGCTGTAATCGGTTGTATTCATCGAATTCTTTTATAAGATCCCATTGGACAGTGGGCACAGACTTTTGATTTACGGTGTATCCTTTATAAGACGAATCACAGGTTTGCCTCAGAGCAACTGCTGTCATTCGTGAAGGATCCTCAGCCAGGTCCAGCTAATAATACAGAAACATGCGGTGCGTCTAAGCACCTTGGTTATGCAACCCCAGTGTGCCGAGCCTCCCCGCGCAGGATGCAGTTTCCGCGGCAACCACAGCGTGTCAGGAGAGCACTTTGGCACAGCGCCATAACTTCGGGGTCTGTGGGATGTGAGCCATGAGCATAAAGCAAAAGGACAGTGGACTAATACATTGTCAGGATCGGCCCGTGTATCCTCGGGGCCTTGTAGGCCATGGGCAATAAGATCCATTAATGGCTTCAATCAGGTGACATCATCAAAGTAATCTAGTTGATAGAAGTCCAATAAATGATATGTTGGTCAAACATATCAGTGTCCTGTTTTCTATTGGCTGAAGGCTGGTCTGGGTCCTCTGTGCTGAGAGGAGGAGCCAGCAGATCGCCACACTTCCGCACATCTGGTGCCCAATTTCTGAACCACAACCACCACATTTCTATCTCTCTCTCCCTTTCTGCCTCTTTCTCCCTGCTTATACCTTCTTTCAATCCTGAAGATTTAAAATCACCGTGGTCACCAACCGGGCTGCACATAGCCCCACATAAAAGACCCCAGTGAAAAAACATGCATACAAACTAGCTATATATTGTATGAGTGAACACAGTCAAAACCAAACAGGAAAACCCATAGAAAGTGGATAAACACTGTCATTTTCTGAGATTGAGTCTCATATTGGAGTTCTCCTCCTCAATCCCACTGATGAACTGATTTTAAAATGAACACGGTCGATGCTGGTCTCTGTAAGGATTGCAATAGGCGCATAAGTACATGTTGAATTTGTATAGTCTACTAGTGAATACCTGAGCTTGCAGAGAAACATTGTGTACACTGCAAAAAGTGTCAGGTTAATCTGAATCCGTGCCACGAGCCTTTTTATTTTTTTAAACAGAATGAAGTAATTGGCCACAAGATAATTTCAACTACCAGAGGTACAAACCATGATTAGAACATTCTGTGTCATAAAATCAGTGATCTCACTTCGTTCAATACATGACCTACTAACAGTTGTTTTACCTGCAGGTGAAACTACGCTCGAAAGTGCGAGTTTTTCTGACACCCTCTCAGAAGTCATTTGTTTTGCATAATTATTATTTTTAATTAGAAGCCCAGGCCTAAAAATGTACACAAACTCACTTATCAAGTCAGACATTTTTTGCAGTGCAGACCCTCATTCAGCAGTATAGAACCATGGCTGAGTCGTGCTGCTGGGAGAAGAAGGCCTAAACCACAGTTTGAACACAGCTTATACCCCCCTCCTCTGTCTTTCTTTCTTTATTTCTCCCTCTGCCATCTTGCAGGTAAAGTTGCCAGGGGTCCTGGGGCTGAGAAAGTGGCCAAACCCTCCCACAGAGGGATGTTTTCTCTGCTGCACTCTGGGCTGGTTTCTATTCAAATGTGGGTCAGGGGTGAGGAAGCCTAACGTCATAAGCTTGCAACATGGCGTCCCGAAGGCTGTGAGATGAGCAAGAGGATGGTAAAGAACGCTTGAGAACGATCCTACCGATGTAATAAGGTATTTAAAAGAAATTATTTCTAATTGAGCGGGATTGTAAACGCGCCACGGAGCCGCTTTTTAAGTCTGTTTCAATCGGATCGTTTTTCTCGCAGCTGCTGCAAGGATCGCAAGGCTTTTCGGCGTTACGGTGGTGTTTTTTCCACGGCGTGCCAACAAAAAAGGGGGCTCCGCTGGTGCCTATTCTGGCTCTACCAGCCTTGCTTGGCAAACCGAAGAATCTCGCTCTTTTTTCGTTCGACTTTATCGCCGCTCATTTTCGAAACGGCAAAACAAACACATTGCAAATGCTGTGGCGTTTATTTCGGCGTCGTGGGGTTTATAAGGGATGCCTCACAGGGGACGAGTGTGTACCAAACGATAACCAGGCTGGCAAAGCACATTAGGCGACAGAAAGGATTCACAAACGTCTCGTCGCAGCGCTTCAAAGAGATATTTCCACACTTTACTTCGTTTTTGTCCCGCTTTATAACCCGATAAGTTCAATGAATTGTTTGTCAAAATGTAAGGTAATGAGGTGAAGGTTTCATTTAAATCAATCTCTGACATGTAATGGTAACGCCGACTTTTTTTTTTTTTCAAATAGCAGTAAATTGCACTTAACGTGTTTAATGAATCCGGACTGATTGTGTGGATTTTACGCACGGTACGTTGCCCAATCATTCTGTTAATCACAGAGATGTTACAGCCGATACCTTTAGTGTAATCTGCATTGTTTATATGTACGTTAAGCCACCTTGGTCTTAGGTAGGGCCAATTAAAAATAATTTAACAGGACTGACTTAGTAACATACCCAGTACAGTGTAGACGCAGCTACTTTCTGGTTTAAAACGTTTGTCTTGTAAATGTGAATTCCCATCGATGCATGGGGATTGTATATGTCTCTCTAGCCTATAGGTGGGCTACTGCTGTGCATCGACCATCTTTGTGATCAGCTACAAAGTGGATGTAACGTTACATTGTTACCCAAAAACTGCTGTGCTTTATAGAAACAGTGTTGTGTGATATTCATTTCCTTACATAAATTATCATTCCAATAAGGCCAAAAAAGTCACATCAGTATGCTTTAATATTTGATTATTAAACTGAGACCAATTACAAATCACTTTGTAGCTACTGAAACAATATGTATGTGCTCAGGTGTGAAGGCAGCTTGGCTTCTCAGGTGATTAGAGTAGTTAAAGTACCAAGGGGCATGGAGATAATAAGGCAGAGGAATGTCAGTAATGTGGGTTCCTTTTGACTGGCTGTTGTTTTTGTATAACCAAATTTTTTAGTTCTGTAAAAACATTTCCAGCCCTAGTACAGGGCTCTTACACACTGCTAAGTTTCAGCTGAGAAAAATTACACAGGTCACAAGATGTAATTCTGATACGAAATGTTTGTTGTATTATAGAGTTAATGGTGTAACTGGTTTACCTGGTTATATATGGTAACAATGTGTGTCTAAGTAATTTTGCCACTCTCTGTATGAAATGTGTCACTTAATGTTTGAGTAAAAAGTGTTGCCCCTCTAGAGGCCAGAGGTCCTCACTTGTCCAGTAACACTTAGGTCTGTCTATAAAATGTGAAGTTGGTTAGCCGCAATGATTTTCCTGTTTTTGTTCTAATCAGCACAGTCTTGCTTAGCCTTGTTTGTTGCTTAATGACACAAAGTTAACTGTTTTTGCTCATCAGGTTGAATACATCCAGGGTAGTTGTTTGCATTAACTCATTTCAAGTAGACAGGAGTTTTGACAAATGTTTCACTGTTTTCTTTAAATGCTGAGACATTTCTTGGCTCTTTTCTTGGGTTTTGTCACAACATAGAGAAGATAAATCCTTCTATTTTCACAACCTCTTACCCTGTTCAGGGCTGTAGGCTGCTGTGGCCTATAATATGAAGATTATAGGATTATATTTTGACTGGTTACACCCACCCAGAAGTGTAGTTAAAGTGTGCAGTTTGTCTGCCAGTCCTAAAATTTGGTCCAACAATTAGCTGAACTGTGCTTTTGAACTTTTCAACTGCATTGATGAGAGATTTTAAAAGTCTGACGGGGTGCATCTAAATACATTTTACACTTCATATACATAATCTAATTTGGTGAGCCCTGTAAAGCTGGAAGAGAGCTGTACTGCCTTAAGCATTTGACGGTGACAATGCTGCATCTGTAACAGTAATAAGCTTTGAAGACTGGCAGTACTAAGTGTGTTGTTCATGTGATCCTATTATTTTCCAGACCGTGTCTCTTACAGACTTATACAGGTATGCAGAAATTATAAACTTGTATGAGTGAGGACACTGTGTTGCATTTTAACTGACCACTCCTTTATAGCAAGCTATTATCTCTGCCAACAGAAATGAGAGGGAAGCACTGACCAAAAAGTGTAATAAACCTATTATTTTATTGAGCCTGACCATCTGCATATTGCAGCTGTTGTCATATATAAATTATTTGTAGGTACATCTAATAATAAGTCAACTGATCAGTGTGACTAGTTTCATTGATTGCTATGGACAACAAAGTGGGGCCTGGAGGGTAATTTGAGGCCCTTGTGTGTGTGTG
>BRZM01001433.1:0-24108 GCA_033238685.1 Lates japonicus
CCCTACAAATATCTCTCTCACTCATAGACATGGACAATCTGTCTTCTCTCAAAGTATGTCTGCACTATTTCACCAGGTTTCCCACACTGACTCCACAGAGATTTACTCTGACATAGACACACAAGTGGCACAAATCATGTGTATTGCTTTGCCCCCACTGTTCACCGTTTTCAAAGACAAAATAGTTGCTCAGTGTCTATTATATTTCCTTCCCTAAACACCAAGCTACTTTAGAGTCAAGATGTAGGTGTATTCACATCTCTCAATCTTGACAAGTATTTTTGTAGTGTCCCTACTATTATCTGTCATTACAGTTATCCTCAGACTTATAGCCCCTGGGTTTCCGAATTGCAGCTTTTGCTGATGGATGGATTAGGTATTTTATATTAAAAGGAAACTCAGACATAGCCTTCTTCATCAGTGCTATAAATGAAAATGGACCCCCATGTGGGTGATGTACTATGTTAATGCAACAACTGCATAATGTGTGATCATTTTAAACTTGTGCGTAACTAAAAAGCAGTTATGGATGGAAGTTATAACAAATATGTAATAAATTGTTAAAACTACTAAATAAGTTTTGAGTGTGTGAACTTCTAAACACAGGCATACACACAGGTAAATAATTGATTTTTACACTCACACTTACCCTGCCTACAATATAACTATACAGTTTCATAAAATGAGAAAACATACGTCCTTTGTCCTTTCATTTGCAGTGGTTGCTGAGAAATGCATTGTAATGACTCACAGCCATGTTCTCGATGATGGTGCAGAAACTCATGCTGTTATCAGTTTGCTCTATACTCATATCTATAACCAGAGATACAACATATCATCATCCATGTCATTGCCATGCCATTATCTCTTACTTGCACTCTGTGCTGGGTGAGGGAGTGTAGCCCTGGTAGACTTTGTCCTTGATGCTGGTGCAGAGCGTCTCATTGCGGTCAGTGGGCAGCAGAGTCCCAGGTCGAGTCAGCAGGCCGAGGTTGTGGAAGAAAGTGTTACGCTGCTCAATCCCATCCTCGAGGAAAAAACAGTGACCCAAGGTGTCATAACCCACAGTGTTCTTCACCTGGGTCAAAGAAAGAAAACCGCAAGACACAAAAAGAGAATAATTAAGAGTACGCTGAGCACAGGAGGACTTTCACAGCAGAGTCTTGGCAGCAGAGGAAAATAAATACAGAACTATTTCCCATTCATTACACTCTCTCCTTTTCCAAGGGGTAGGTAGTTTATACCATATGAAAATATGCACGAAATCCTGTTAGTCCATCTTGGAATCATCAACAGCCCACAGGAAAATACAGTACATTCTGACTGCTAAATGCCTGCCTCCTTGAATACTTAAAATTCCTGAAAGAATTTTAAGATCTTTTTTTATTTATTAAATCCATCTGAAGCTATGTAGAGAATGATAAAGGCAAGAAGGCCACCAACAGCAGGAAGATATTCACATGGTCATTGTTCCAGAGG
Source organism: Lates japonicus (assembly GCA_033238685.1). Classification (NCBI taxonomy): domain Eukaryota; kingdom Metazoa; phylum Chordata; class Actinopteri; family Centropomidae; genus Lates; species Lates japonicus. Next base: position 1,480 of record BRZM01001433.1, read on the forward strand.
GGAAACAGGAAAAACAAGAGTCAAACAATGTTATCCAAAACTTTGGAATTATTTCCTTGATGCAGTGAGGAAGGATGCTTTCAATCATATGGCCTCACGGACAAATGTTAAACCATCACCGTTCCCAGCATCAGAGGGCCTCTCACACCAGCAAAACACAGAATCATAGGCCACACACACAAGACGCGAGGATTCTGGCATGGTTTTGTCAATCATATACTTAATGGGTGGTTTAACCTCCACCAAGTACCGAGAAACATCAACATCTGTCTAAGAACTGAGCAAAAGATCCTTCTACAATGGAAAAGAGAGAGGACATGAGGTTTGAGGAAGCAAGGAAAAGAAGTAGAGGGAGTGGAAGACCAGGTGGAGAAACAAGCCATTACAGTAGTCAGTGATGGAGGCTGTAATTCAGTAGGCGATGTGATCAACGTCATGGTACTCGTGCCAAAGGCTGCTTGTGTGCCTGCCTACATCTGTTGTTTCTACATTATCATACGACTATAGATTCTCAGCATGCACACATACACACACACACACACACACGCGCCCCACTAACCAGCAAACCATTGGTAGTATGGATGAGTGAGACAAGCGGGAGAAGGTAGTGTGTGGAAGTCCATCCACGTAGGTGGGCTCTGGTAGCCTCCCCTCTGGTCGACGTCCCCACACATGTGAAAGTGGAGGGGGTAGCGGCCCGTCTCCCCCTGCTGACCCATGTTCTTGGGCTCCGTGGGACAGATGCACGAGGTGCCAAGATCAGTGGTGTTGGGAGAGAGAGCAAAGAAGGATAGGTGGAGGTGATCACAGAGACAGGAAATTTTAAGACTGATCAAGCAAGAGCAATGAGCTATTACACACCACAAAAGTGAGGTACTGTACTTGTGGTGGGAGACACAAAAGGTTCATGTTGCTTAACAAAGTAGGCTAACGATCCCAAGCCACTCTGGTCAATAAAGGTTTCAGGTCTAAATTTTTGATTCTGTATGTTTGTCTCTGTTCAATGGGACCCATGAGTTCAAGCTCTGTCGCTGTTGTGCTGGGAGTGGAGTCAGTCTGCTTCATAACCACTGATATTCCTCCTTTATGAATAATAGATGTGAGTTATGAAGCTAAATTAAAGACTACATGAGATGCACATATGAAAAGCACAAATGTACTGGGGGCAGAGCTAAGTCAAACATGGATATGTCAACAAACCAGTCAATATAAATATGATGTACAGTGCTCTTTCTAGGAGGTCTTTTTGTGGGTATGGCATAAGCCACACAGTCTGGTTCCTGTTAAGGAAGTATTGGCCAATCCCTCCAGTTAACTGAAACTCACCCGCTTCAAACATGCACACAGAGACACACACAATACATACTGACCAGCTCCCTCTCCCTCTGTTTCTCTCTCTTTCTAACTGACACAAACACACACACACACACACACATTCACACTTTGGTAGCAAATGGTGTTGCTGTATACATACACATCCACACACAACAGACAGACAAGACTGCCAAGAGTTATATATCTATGTCTAGCAGTGGAAGTAGTGCTATGAGTGAGATGGTTAGCTCTGTTAGTTTGGGGTTGGAAAAGTCAATCATTGTTGGAGACATTACTAGGTATTAAAAAAAGTGTTTGTTTGTTTAGCACAAGGGGACAGATTGCCGACTTGAGGAATGTTATTGTGTATTTGCCATAAATGTGAATGGAGTCGCACCATCATTAACCAAATTACAGTGAACTCACTGCCTACATAGAGACCCATGGAGGTCAGGGAGGATATGATGCTCCAGTTACTGCTGTGTTTAACCCTAATGTGCCTTGTGTTGTCAGTGTTTGCTCAGATTCATGGACATCTTCTAAAGAAGAAGCATAAAAGCCATAGAAATAAAAGCTTGACATATAGAAGAGAAAAACAGAGAGAATGGCAGTCACATAACTGACTAAACTGGGAACATGAATGACCCCACTCATTTAGGACAGCATATAAATATAGAATGTATGCACACCTGAGATCTGCAGTATGGAAAGTCTCACGCAGACATAGTGGCCTTTAATGAGAATGTAAAGTAATACTGAAACATGCAGACACATACATCAGCATATACACAGTTTAAACGAGAGCTGGCGTTATGAAATTACAGACAAATAAGACGCACCTTGATATGGCCTCCGTAGGTGTCGTGGCTGTAGAACTGGCACATGTTGTTTCCGTAGCAGGAGTTTTCCATTTCTCCATAGATGAGAATGTTTCTGGAGAGCAGAGCCACTTCAGCGCGCATGTCGACTCCATCTATGATTTCTCCAACATGGCTATACTGAGGCTTCCCTGAGTAATACAGACAGGTTGGTTCTTGGTCATATGCTACAATTAATGAAGGTGACATTTAAAATCTGGTACACAGTTGGACAAAAGCTAGAAAAGGCGCAAGAGATTATTTTGTATAAATACAAATGTCAAATGTGGCATTTAAACTAAATAAAGGTATTTTTCTGAAAATTGTGTAACTCCAACTGGCTAGGAAGTATGCCTAGCTGCATATAACTAAAACAACAAACACCTATTCACACCCCAAAACCAACTGATCAAAATAATAAACACTTAAAAACAAAAGTAATCAAGCACATGTGAAACACAAAATAATCAGCCCTCCAACAATGTGGAAAGTACCCATGCCCACAGGGTGCAGATGCCAGTGTTAACGCACAGCAGTACACCAGCTGCTCAGCCCTTCCTCATGGCAGCGGCACAAAATCTAGGCACATTCACTCACACTCACACTCACACTCACACTCACACTCACACTCACACTCACACACTCACACACTCACACACACACACACACACACAAACTAATACACCCTTGTCTCCAGGAAGGGAGTTGGCGATTGTTGACAACAGAGGAATGAGATCAGGAAACATGTCTGATGGAGAGATGGACAAAAAACTAACAGATTGCTAGAGGAGCAGAAGGAAGCATACAACCACCGTTATTCTAAGATGAGGTTACTATCAAAACATAAGATCAAAATCACCATAACACCAGATCAGGAAATGAGGTCCTTCTGGACCCCAGGATTAGTAGCACTACATCTGCTAATCACATATATTGACAAATAGATAATAATAATAATAATGAAAGATGTTATTTGTCTTTTGTTCCTGGCAGAGAAGTGATCATGAGTCTTGCCACAAACTGTCTAATATGAAATATGTCTGTGCTGCATTTCCTGTAGCTCTTGCTCCCTTTTTCTTTCTGTCCTTCAACACATTTAGCAGGAACTCAAAATGGTAACCTGCAGCAATACAAGCCTTGGGTTGGATTACAAGCCACACACACACACACACAAGAAAGAAGAGGACCAGCAGAGGACAAACATCCACACAGACAGTCAATTTCTGTTTACAGCCCAGAAACGCAAAGCTGTTCTCTCTCACCTTGTATCCTGACCTGCCTGCTGGTGCAGTGGGGACAGGGCAGCAGGGTAAACTCTTCAGCCTGGTGCATGGAGTAGTCTGTGCTGGCAACTACAATGTGATCCCCGGGTTTCCAGGTCCGCTGCACTTCATCCTGCAGGTTTAGCACCACCTGGTCCACAGCGTCCACCTGGAAGCCTGAGATGGGGAAACCTGGACGGACATTGCATTGCACCTCATTTAAAAGAAACACAATACACAGCATAACATGACATAGAACGTGATTCTGATGCGTTGTTATTGTCTTTAATAAATATGTGTCACACCTTATTTATGCATTGAGGACAGCCATGATTTTCAGCATGAACAATATGGAATTTTGGCTTTGTTCAGCTATTTAGAGTCTGACAAAGGCTTTCTTCAAATAAATGTAAAAATCCCATTAGATGGACTTTATAACAACTATCAGAAAACACTATTACTCCATTTTAATACCCCTCAAAATAATTTATTACTACTGAAAAGAAACTTAGCTCCTGGCCTCTGAAGAGTCCAATAACTAATGAATGAATGTCAGAAATGTAATATTTGTCAAAAGCAACTAATTCTGTTCAGTTATGGGCGATGTTAACCAAAATAATTACGTAGAGAAAGCATAGTTATAGCAAATAACCTCAGTAAATGTAATCATTTTACACTTATACTATCTTTCACAGAGAAATGTAGTTGCTGTCAAAATGTGTTTTACAAGGTGTGAACATGCATAGCTGCAATAAATGGCTGCAACAAGTAAAAGGGAGTGCTAGTGCTTCACCCAAACCACACACACACACACTCACACATCCACACACACGCACACAACCAACCACACTTCCATCTGCCTTAAGACCTTAACACCTGGTATTTTACACGACGACATGGTCACAAAACAGTCACCGACACACACAAGAATGTCTTTCATGTACAGAAGATTGATCTGCAAAACACTTGGCATATGGTGGCCCTCATTCCTCACCCTGTTTCCAAACACTTTACCTCTTCACACCTACAAGAAACCTGTCCATTTCACCTGGGCAGTTTCCACAATACTGGCCCCTAATATTGTGACTAAGTACAGACAAACAGAATGAAAAACAAATGCCCAATAGAAAATGAGAGAGGGCGCAAACTAAAATAAATGGCCAATGACTATATTATCTTTAACCGCTGTCAACAGTGAACCATATATATTCAACTGGTTTTGAACTGATACCATTATAAGCTGTTCCTCACCATTCTTCCATTCGCTGTAGGCGGTAACCGAGAAGCCCACTCCATCCACGGTGGTGAAGTTGCGTCTTGCCAGAGCTCTCCCTCCTGTGTCGTGGTTTTCATGCTCCCTAACGTCCTCCGAGCATGACGCGTTACCACCATCTACCACAGAGACCAAAGCCCACGCCTGTCTGGAGAGACCAGAGGGATGGAGAGAAAAGTAGGGGAGAGAGACAGAGAGGAGAGGGAGTCATTTTCAGACCTTGCATAGAGTAGTTTCACACATCCATACCAAATACAACAAATAAATGGGTCTTAGTTTTTTCTTTGGATGATAAAAACAGCCTTGAAGTGTAGTTGAAATTTACTGCATACTCATTATCAACACTAATTACTGGTTTCATCTCTTACTGTGCTCACATTTGGACATTCACACAGCCACATCAACACACATACCACTGTTTTAATCCTTTTACAGGCCCAATGAGAAATTAATGATAATTATATATAGCCTAATTAATCATGGCTTTGCAGATTCATTTCAAATGCTATTAATGAGAAAACAACTTCTCACCAAACATGACCCATCTGTGACAGATAACCCTAACCACATGTGAAGCCACTGAAAGGTAGTGGTAGCTGCAGCAGACAGAGGCAGCACCAGAATTAGTGGACATAATCAAGTTTAAATAATATCTTACAGATGCGGGAGCTAGTCAGATAAAGGATGTGACCTGAACTGAGCAATAAAGTTTCTCTATGCCTGAGTGTCTGTGTGTGTGAGGCATCACAGTGAAGATCTCACACACACACACACACACACACACACACACACACACACACACACACACACACACACACACACACACACACACACACACACACTGGGCCTCTTCCCACCAAGTTATGGGTATAATGATTTATAACTGGGCAGACACTTAGGCAAAGTATCTCAAAAAGGGATTAAACTAGTCACTAGTGTAATGCCCTGAAGGTAGAGAAAATGCCTGAAGCAGGATAGTGGGTGAAAGAGGAGCAGGCAAGTGAATATCAGAGTGAATGTCATTCAACGATAAAAAGACGGTGAGAGGAGGAAAGCTTAAGGATATCAGCAAAGTGGAGAGATTATTAAAATAAGGACAGAAGATTTCAGGGAGGGTGTTCATATGGCTCAGAGGAATAATGGGTGTACCTGCCATGTCTAAAAATTCATTCATATCCAACTCACTACTTTTGCTCCAAGTCCTCCCTTCTCTTTCCATTGCAAAATATCTTATAAAGCAGGAATGTCAGGAAGATCATTTTCAAATGAGATTGCAATGATTAAATAAGAAGGAGAGACTGAAATCATTTGAGCAGAGGAGCTTTAGGGTGTGGATGACAAGTGGGATTGGGCGTGCTTTTGAGGGCGTATGACCTAAAACAAGACAGTGTACCACGACTTCAAGCCAAATGTCATGCCCTTAGCTTCTTAAGAATGACTTCTTGCTTTTTTGTTGCCCAGAATTAGATGAATGAGTCCAAACAAGCTTAAAGCCTTTTTTGCTATTGTTGGATTCAATAATATTTTAGGTCCATTATTATAAACTATGACATGACCTTTATACTCTGAATCTGCACAAACTGACCCTGACCAACATGACCTTCTCCCAACATATAACCATTCAGAAGCCTATTTTAAACCTATGGGATCATATCTGGGCAGACAGCTGTACATTCTGATTAGACTAGAGAAAAGTAAGTATGACACTGCTAGGCTTGTTCCAGTAGACAGTGCCAGAGGGAATATCCCAAATTCACCTTTACATTTACCTCTCTAGCTCTGTTTCATCAGGCACTGTGTATCTGCAGTAAAGTCTGAAATTCCTAATACATTTGAACACCATACAAAAATGGTAAAACGCTCTATCTACTCCTTGGAGAACTATCTTTGGAATAACTGAAATCACAAGAAATACACCAGAGGGACTTTATATTCTCAGTGTTTACCGACAAAATCTGCCTGAATATTAGCAGCAGTTTGTGATGCTATTGAGTCCAACATGCCTCTGTGTTAATATCTGTCTGTGTGCGTTTGCTCCCGCTGGCATAACCGCAACCCAAATACGTTGTCTTGTAGATGAAAGAGGCCCTGTGCCATGTTACTGTGCACCCCACTGATACACAAACAGGATCCATCTGGAGATCCCCTCTGCTCTGTCATTTCAGCCCCAGTGTGTGGCTTTCTGTGGGTTTTCCTGTTGGGGAAAAAAACATCAAGGAAGGCCCCCCTTTCTGTTCAAGCTGCTAATATGCAGCCAGTGCAAGTGCGCACTTAATAAATCAAACAGAGATGAGGCCAACACTTAGAGGCACACAACAGAAATAAGAGAGAGTGTTTGTTTCACTTTTTCCTTTTGCCATATCCTTGATTCGATGTTCAGAGTTTTAACAACCTCATTGTTTGACCGGAAATGGCAAATGTTTAGAGGCCAGAGGTGAATTCACTACAGACCGGCATGAACGTGTGTTTATGTGTGTGTGAGTGCTCTCCTGAGAGGCAAACATTAAAGACAGTGGGGTCGACAGGCACGAGGCAGAAGCCAACACATTCTCGTATCTGTGCCAGGAAAGATGACTGACGCCACTAAGTCCAACCAATAGAAATCTCAAGGTGTTTCTGTTTGTTATAATTTATCTTAAACTGAGCATAAGTTGGAATCGCAAGCAGTTTATAGGGCACCCAGGTGTTACAGCACTGAAACGAAAAAACCACTCGGTTCCCAAATAAGTTCCAGCAACATTCCCTGCTGTTTCCCCACAACACCCCATTACATATCATAAACTTAAGTACATCATCACTGTGCTCAATCCTATAGGTCATATGCCTTTACCACCCAACGCTTTCCACCTAAAATCACTCAACCTAGCATAGTGTGACTTTAATGTGACATTAAACTGCATGCTGTCTCATAAATACATCTGTGTGTTTCCTCCTACTATAAGAAAATCTGCAGAAAGCTAAGATAAAAATCTCCACTCCAATAAATGGTGAAAGGATTAGAGGAGAGTGCACACTGTTAACTTATTGGTGCACACACACAAGTGCAGGCTTTATTGTCTGATCCATTTAAACCACTGTGCTGTGGATTTGAGTGGACTTGTTTGAAGACCTCTGTGCTGTCTTGGCACCCACCCCCAGAGGCGAAATGTGACACTGGAGAATCTGGCGTAGCACTTGGCTTTTCAGCCCACCGAGGACCAAACCAGGCCAAGCTACAAATAACTCAAAGTGAAAGGCTGCACTTAGACTTTCCATTGAAAAAAACACACTTGTGCATACAAGTGTTTTAGTGACAGTAACACAAGCTCTATGGTCATGTAAAGCTAAAATCCAATTCTCTCACTTCGTGAGCTTGAAGAGAGTAAAAGGCCACGAGAACAGGACTACAATCTATATCAAACTGTCAATCTGTCCTTTTTAGGGAATAACCACAATGGACAAAAAAACTTCTTGAGTCGTCACATTTTGCGCAAATCCTGAAAACTCTCTGACCATAACCCTATTATCCTGGACGTGCTTCCTTTGCTGACAGAGCATGATATAGCGGAAATACAGGAAACAGGAAGAGGAAAAACTGGGAACAATTCCAGGCAAGATCCCAAATGAAAAGAAACATACGTGAAAGAGGACTATTTTCCAGGGAGGGTGGACATGGAACAAAATGCTGGTATTGTCAGTCAAAGTATTGAGGCTTCAAAGGTGAGAGGCCTTACTGGAGTGGTTGAACAAAAACACATTAACCTTCTTTATCAGCCCCAGGAGACCAAGAATAAACAAAACACTCCCAAAGACTTGCAGAGAAAACACACCATGGAGAATCAATACAAACTCTCCAGGAGCTGGCACATTCTGCAACACAGCTGAGCAACAAACTCACTAACACTTATTTTCATAGTTTGACAAGAGACATAGTCACCACAGCAACATCAAGAAACTTTACCTGTATTTTCATTTGTGGTTGATTTAAAAAAATACATAATCATATTCAGGATTTGGCACTATTTACCTGTATTTGAGATCATAGACAAAGCTGCTGCCAAGCTTCTCTTCAATTGTCTTCTTGGTTTCATCTAGGAGACTCTTGACGGCCGAGTCTCCTACAGCTAGTGTGACGATGCGGCCCGCCGGCAGGGACCGGAGCAGCTGGGTCAGTCGACGACTGTCATTGCGGGACTCATGTGTGTCATAGCGTTCAGACAGCAGCACAGCGGCTGTGTCCTGGTCCACCACACGCAGGTTGATGCCTCGGCTGAAGTTGCGCTGGAAGGCGTGACCCCCTGTGGCCAGCCCTGAGGCGGGGATGCTTCGGGTCAGCAGAGACCAGGAAACTCTCTCAGTACCATGTAGCTCCAGAGTTCCACCACTCTGAACGCCAATGAACTTACGGCCCAGGCCAGGGACTTCAGGAACCGCCTTGTCGTCAGAACGGCCCACAAGGGCGATGGTGGCACGAGAACGGTAGTGACATTTGGGAGCACCGATGTGAAGGGCTCCACCTTCCTCTATGAGGATGTGGCGTGTTCTCAAGGTTATGTTCTTGGAGCCGTCGGCGTTGTCTGCAAAAACTACCCGACCTGCAAGAAGTCAGAGGAAGACAAACCTTAGTTCTTGCCTGCTACATGTTGCACCCACAAGTCCATAATGTGAACTTGATCCACAGAAAGATGTGACAGTATATGGACATTGATGTGCTTACCTCCTGACTGAATGGTTAGTGAATAGAAGGTAGCAGAAGAATCCAGTCTAAACAAATGTCCTCTCCTAACAACAATGGCCTTCTCTGGCTGGTGGCCTGGGTTCCAGCCACTAAGGGATGGGTTGTGGTCTGGACAGTTCTCTGTGAACATAAGCAGTTACTAACAAATCAGAGACTCTCATACTTCCCATTAGACAGAGACATCAAAAAATGTACAGCAATGGCATACGTAGCAGGGAACAAGTTGAGAAGCCTTGGTTCATGTGAAAATCATAAACATTTGAATCAGAAATTTGCAATACACACCGTCTAACACATCTCCACTTATGAGACTAAGAACAAGGATGAGTGTGAGAGTCAAAGCACCCATCGACACTCCGAAGCAGATCAGCGTGTTCTTTCTTTGCTGGAGGCTCTGAGCACGCTCCCTGCGCTGGCTGTCCTCTGACAGGTTGAAAGGGGCCGGCCGCTCCGGTGGCGGCCCGTGAGGTTTTAGTGGTGGAGGCGGCGGAGCTTTGGCAGGTGGCGGTGAGCGGACTGGAGCCACTCGCCCGGGGACGTAGCCTGGGGACCTCTGGTGGTTGCTGTGGGGCGGAGCCACAAAGACAGGGAAGCGGCTAGGACCATCACTCGTCGGCATGGTATACGTGTCTGCTACCTGAGAGGAGAAAAGGGGAGAAAGAGTGAAAGGGGCGAGATAGACGAAATACATTCATGACATGGATTCAAACAGCGGAGTCACTGAGGATGTTTGGAACCACGGGCAAAATGCAGAAGACTCAGTTTCAATTAAATGTACCGCTGTCTGTCAATTTTGTGCTCATCTAAAAAATGTGACTTTGATTTGAGTCTGTGAGACAGATTATTTTCATATCAAAGTCATTGGACTTATGTTTGTCTATTAAGAGTTTGCTGTCAACAAAATTATTTCACCCACGCACAGTTTAAACATTTGTGTTTTCTTGTAAAGACTGCTCAGCTCTAAGCACAACTGTACAATAAGACAGAAACTTGTTAAACTAGCAAAGTGTTAAAGGATGAAACAAGGGAGAGAATAAAAAGAGTTCAGACAGAATGGGTCAAAGAGGAGGAAGAAGACACTAAAAGAGCACATAAAATGAGAGTAAACGCAGTAGGAGGTGAAGGAAGAAAGGGGCTGATTCTGGGGAAACAGGCAATAAGCCACCAAGCATCTCAGTCATGGGCCTCCAGGTAAAAATCCTGGAAGTGGGTCTTAAAAAGAGAATAAATGTATTTCTCCAAAACAGACAGCCTATCCCCTGGCTGATTTGGCTTGAACAGAGTGACATTGGCGGCTCTTGTCCACAGTAACGAAGGAGGTTGTGAATAATGGATCACAACATTCCTCAGACTATGTTAACACAGCCAAAACAGATGGCACCAATTACAGTAGGGAAGGAGGAGAGGGCTCCAGCCTGAGTCTGTGCTGCCTTTATTTCACACAAATGGAGACGCTCGCACAAAGTCAACTGAAGCCATGTACGCACACACACGCAGAAAGGTCATGTGGAAACACACCTGCACATACAAACACACCACAGAGGTGAAGGAAATGACACTGCAGAAAAAAGGGCTTCAATAGCACTTTTCTTAAACACAAACACCCTGAACACTGTAATGACACCATCACATGCTGCTATAGGTCTTCATAAACAAAACGTCAGCAAGTTCACACTTTCAAAGATCAGAGTCGAGCCATATGACTTGAAGAATGGCCAAGTCTTTTTTGAAAAGGTCGTAAAAAGTGCAAAACTGCAACAACTATCCAAGACAGGCTCAGTCAAACCAAAGTCATCCTGTACGTGGGGACTATCCAGTGATCTAGTGACACTTGTCATACACAAGCAGATACACACATATACACCCACACACACACACACACCCACACCCGTGCCGACACACAGACACACACAACCATTGTCTTGCCTTGCCAATTACTCATCATTTTAGCCCAGAGCACAACAAACCTCTTCAGCTCATAAACAAAGCAATGTACAATCAAGGACTGCAAGACAAGGGCTCAGTCACTAATGTAGGCCACAATATAAGCTGTGCCTAACAGCAGCTGTTCCACCCACTTCAACCTGAATTACTCCATTACAGTGAACTCTGTACCATTCTTATCTGATGATTCTCCATTTAAACCAAAACTGGAATGGCATCGACAAAGTTATGTAGATTACACTTTCTTTTGGTTGTTCATATTCTCTCTGTCTCTCAGTCTGTGTGCCCTGTATTAAACAGACTCGGTGGGAGGGAGCCCTGTGATGGGAAGATCCCCCAGGCATCAGTCTTTACAACCCCTATATCAGGCTATGTTCTTATTCACATTCCTCGCCATAAAAAGGGCCAAGCCGCTCTTGCTGCCCTGCTACAACTAATTGACTTGTCAGTGCAAAAAAGAGTTGTGGACTTACTCACCTCGGGGCTTATTCAACGTCTGGAAATGACACTGATCACAAGGCTGCACTGCTCCTCATGGACCTGGATCGTGCTCACCCCCCCTCTCAATCTCATATTTTCCTGATTTCAGAGCTACTGAATATCAAACAGATGTGTGGGTGGGGGGGGTAACACTGGAGTCAAAGCGGGACAGACAATCACACATTCCTCGGCTGTAAAATTATCCTTTCACTTCGGAAATCGACAGTGGCAATGTAACAAACAGTGAGCCATGTGTTTCCTATATTACAACTACAAGCCGAAACATCGCTGTCACAACTCCCACTACTACAATACCACATTAATCGTAAGTGTAGTGAGTCAGTTGGCCCACGTTGTGAGATATCGTGGGTGAGGAAGGTGCGTTAACTGTGAAGATTTTAATCGCTTATCATGATTTACGGGCTTGTTTTGGCCAAAGTGGCTCATTCCACACCACCTTTCCTCACGATAAAGAAGCACTACTGTATTTTCAGAGAGTACTGGGTAGTCTGTTACCAACTCCACCAACACCACAAAAGAGGAACCTAGATGATAACATATGGCATAATTTACGCAGTAGGTTAAACAATATTTTTTAAACTGGTTCTCGTTTCGTTTATAGTGGCTTTTCTCTCCACTTTGACAGTTAAGGTATGGATGAGACACGTAGCAACACATTACACACAACTTTGAAACACTACTTTGGACACAAAACACACTAATTTGTCACTTTTTAACAAGCTCACTGACCCTCAAAAGAAGCCTCGTGGGCAAATAACTCGAAGGTTCACCGGATAAATCTTCTATCACCGCCAACGGTTGACAGACACAGACACAATGTAAACGGTCGGACGTACGGTGAGGTCGTACCGTTGGTGAGACTGTCCTGCTCCGCTCCTGCTCTGTCCATTCGCTCTGTGCCGGGCCGTTAAAAACGCTGACCCGGTGGTGCTGGTGGCGGCGGGGAGACAAATGAATGAGTATTCACCCTCTTAACTTTCTTTTCCGTGTCCCTTTTTATATACTTTCTCTTCACATGGTGTGTTTTTTTCCTGCTGATGGGCTGTCGTCTGTCCGTCGTTCAGCCCCCAGTCCCACCGAAGGGAAAGCAGGCGCGGCTTGGGAGAGAGGAAGTGGTGATGCGTTCACATACTTTCGGAAAAACAATGGTGCCAACCAAAACGCGACCTCAAAGACACATTACATGGGAGAGCACATGATAAAGGTTAGAAATTGATGATGTATTAGTACTTGTGTAGTGGTGATGATGTATGAATACTTGGCGCAGTAATACTTGTAGTAATATTAATTATTATATGTATTATTATTGTCAGTAATAGTGTAGGGCCGTAGCTTGGATTTTGAAAATACTAAGGCCATGAATCCAAGTCCTCAAAACACATTTCTTGACATAGAAAAATTTCACCAGAAACCAAAAAGAGTCTATGATCTTTTTTTTGTTTTATATCTGTGACCAACTGTTCAGATGTATAGACTGTGAATTTTTATTTCCTTCAGGTACCAAAGCCTCGGTGGTAAGAGTAGTAGTTATTGTTGTAGAAGAAGCAGTATTCTTTAAACATTAAACATTATTATCGTTTTTAATAGCAGTAGTAGTGGTTCAAATATCTAATATCTACAATGTAATTTTCCATTAGTAATATGTGATGATGTTTATATGGGAAGACTGCTTTATATCAAAAGCAGTGAACAAGAGGTGGAGCCTGTTCCAAAGTGCTCTAATGTTTTGTTTTAGTATATAGTCCATAGTAGCAATCTGAGTGTTGTTTTTAAGGCTTAAAAAGTTGAAAATTCCGAGGAGTCATGAACGGGTCACCAGGAGCCTGGAGCGGTATGGATAGAGGGGAGGGGCTTAATCTTGAGCCACACCGCCGCCTGCTGGTATGAAAAAGAAAATACCAACCTCCCACACTGGAGGCAGACAGGAAGACAAACCAGATAGCTGAACCTTTATCTTTATGTTTCCAAATGAATTCTGTAATATTTAACACAGATAATATCACAAATACAGTAAGAGTTTGCTGTGTCAGAGAATTAGAGCTCCCATAACTTCACTCATCTTCCTTTCAATCACAGTGAGGGATTATCCCCCCCATCCATTCTCATAACTTCTGTAATCTTCCAAATTATTTGCTCATCCTTAACTGTTACTGCCTGTAAGCAGCAAGGTTGACCTCTTGATCTCAAGCAGTATCAGGTTAACAGTTTTTTTCCTTTCAGTGGAGTCTGTTTTGATATATGATATCCTCTCATTATGACCTGGGGAAAGTACCAGACGGTGCTTCAGGGCCACAGAGACACTTGTTGACCTAAAATATTGCCTGCCTCTGACCCACAAAGATAATATTTGATATTGTGTATTTTCTAACAATTTAAAGTTATAGAAACCCTGAAACTATAGAGCAGCAAACTGCTCACTGCTTCTGTTTAAAAACACAAGATGAAAATCAAGTTTTACAGATTTGTCCTCATGTATGAGATGTCATTATGACGAAGGGAGTGCAGGGTGTTTTATTGACTGTAAATATCAACCTGCTTTGTCGTGTAGCCAAGTCACATCAATGCCATAATGACCATGAGCTCTCCCCCATCACAGTAAGAGCAAGGTCCCGTCACTTCTGGAGGAAGACACGATCATGCTGTATTGTACCACCTTAATCACCTGCAAGAGCGGGCATTACTTGTTGTCGTGACACAAGACAACTCATCTCTTCCTATAACACAGACATAAAATTAAGGAACACAAAAAATTTTCCCCAAAATCAAAAGCTCAATCACACATTGTGTTGCTTCTCAAATACCTTTTTATTTTCTCTATCCATGTTAGAATTACTATATTAATATTGTTATTACATATAAGTTCCTTCTGTATTGAAATATGCTATACAAAATTAATCTAATCAAATCAGAGATGACGTTAGTCAAGGTCATCTGAAAAACCAAAACGATGGCTTACCTTGGTCTAATAGTTGTCATATCAAGAGTTAGAGAAGTAAGAAGAACTACAGTTGAGAGATGATGATAAACGTTTGTGAAAGCAAAATAAAAATGACAACATGTCCAGTACAAATACTATTTACAAAGTGAAAATGAAAGAAAGCATAACCTTGTTAATAAGACAAATGAGTTGTGAAAAAAAGGGAGTTTCATAACAACATAACCATCGCCTGACAAACAACAGTTACCAATCCTGATCTGGATCTTGGTCAGTCTGAGAAACATCAAGCGGTCTTTGCTTCCTCTCAACCTGTAAGTAATCAGACCTGAAGGTTTACAGTAGCACCCATTGACTTATTGGTTAATTGTCACTTAACAACAGTATTTGACCACTTTTGTGAACACAGGTTCAAGTGTTATACAGGTATTAAAAATACCCATAAGAAAATGATCCATTGAAGTTCCCTAACTAGTTCTTAATGTTTGTTATACGCCACCAGGCCAAAACATAGAGGAGAACTAGCTGTTAAGTGGCATGCAGTAACACTTTGACATTTGCTTTCAGGGCACTGACAGTGCCTTAATAGGTCATCCAGCTGACAATGCTTTGTTTTTGCCCTCATTCAGCATTGAGGCAAATCAACAGACAACAATAGTTCCAGAAATATCTGTGCAGAGAGAAGATAAAGTTAAGACAAAAAAAGCAAAACAGTGGCAATGACATCCATGATGGAGGCCTTTAATGCTAGAACCACATAGGCGAGCATAACCCATAATGTGGTAGGCAAGGCTGGAGTCCAGGCTGTTTTCAGCTCAAATGTACTGGGTGCAAAGCCTCAATCAAAACACTGTCATTTTGTAACTAACAACTGAAATGAATCAACACTGCATCAATTAAGTTGCCATTCAGTCCTGATTGGCATTAGTGGTATATTGTAGTCTCAGAGCTGGGCTGTTGGCTGCTGTCTGATAGAGGTGCATCTTTATCCATATAAAGGAAGAACACATCTAGAAGATCTGATTCAGGTACATAAACTTAGATCTGTAATAGTAACTACATACGACCAACTGAATTTACTTTATCTTCAGACATGGACAGAAAACCACACTCGACTTTTCAATAGTTACTGAAGTGAATGCTTGTTGTTTCAGAGAGGGGTCCAACTTTTGTCTGAAATGGTCCAGTATTTATTTTTCAGAAAACATTGAGTTTATCAACTAAATTGTAGTAACTGATCTTACAGCAACAATACTTCAAGGGTAAACTCGAAGTAGGAACTGTGGAAGGTCTCGCCGAAGCAGTATGAGGAAGCTAACTCACTTTGTTGGTCAATGATATACAGCTGAGCCTTTTTAACACAGCGCCATAAGCTGCTGACTGAGCCGATCTTGCATCTCGCATTCTTGCGCTGGCAGATTGTAACTCAAATTTTCATTTTAAGGACGAAACAAAGTAGAAACTCAATACACAGCTATGAACTTTGGAGATGTTTCTGGTATTATTTATTACAACGTACGCATTCTTTGTGTGTCTCTACGTATGTTATACTAACTTTAGCGCAAGCTAAGGTAATATCGAGTTTACTTATACAGTTCTTCAGTGACAGCTGATCGTGCAAATATCATGTATAATGTAAAAAATACAATAAACAGTAATCAAAGAAAAAAAAAAGAAGAAATTCATAGTGACTGCAGTGTGTGGGACCACCTGACTCAAGGGAGTCAGATGGGTTCAGCTGGATAGTGATCAGATCCGCTTCTGGTCAGTCAGCTGTAGCAAGGCTGTTTCATCAAAACCTCAAAGCGTCAGGAGTTGACTGGGGTCTCCTTCTGGAATTATGGACTATGTTCTTCTCAAAGGCGGCAAAATGCTGACACCACACTCACACTGAAACTCTCAAATATTGTGTACGTAATATGTGGTCTTAATGCACGTCTACTTCTATTTAACTTCACTCACGCACTTTCTCGTGCTTGCAATTTCAACAATAAAAGAAAATCTAAAAGCAAAACAAATGATGGGTAATTGTAAGTTTCACAGCTGCAGCATGTGGAGTGTTGGTACTGTGACAGGCTCTAGGCCCCAGGCAGACTGCAAGTCAAGGGGAGGTGCCTCGATAATGAGAAGTCAGCCACACCATTAAGTCAGTACTACGGAACAAACACCGCTTCTACCTGCATTACTTAACAAAAAGAAAAAAAAAAAAAAAGTTGTACCTAAGTCCATCATCCAGCCTTTCTGGAAACTACTGCTTTCTTCTGTGCCCTCTCCACCTTATCTCTCCAGCCTCTTCTAGGACAGCCAGCTCATGTGCAACAAACGTATTTAAGGTCTTTCCAGGTGCTGTCACGTAGAGCTCCGCGTCGTTGTTAATCCGGCCCCTCTACCCAGGCGGCTCCACAGGGCGGCGAGCAGGCGCTCCATGCAGAGTCACTTGGAGCCATGGGAGAAGTCAGCCTCATCCTCCGTGCCATGGATCACCCAGTACCGGTGGCGTTACATGGAAATCTTGTGGGTGAACTTTGGGTGAAAATAAGGAAAGAGATTAGGTAGGGATGTCAGAAATACAGGCAGCTACATGAGACAAACAGAAAAAGGACCCTGGGGTTAAGTTATTGCCAATCAGAAAAATGATACAAAGTAACAATAAATATTTCGTTACTAAGAAGAGGGAATTCAGAATTCAAGAATCTAGGATCTTTTGTAAGAGGCTGTTGTATCTGTTGTATTATGATCTCTTAGCAGGATCTGCAAACACTGTGCGATTTCTGCCGCACCCATCCACATGGCGTACTTGCAAATAACCCGTGCAAGTCTTCAAAACAGAAAAGCACAATGAAAACGTCTTCTTTCTAATTCTTTTAAATGCACATCTTAACTAACATCCCCACACCTCCCGTCAGTGAACTGCATCAGGACAAGCAGCGTAGCTGTATTTCGTGCACTGGAGTCACATCGCGCAGGCTATGTCAAAGACCCGGGCCGATGAAGTGCGCGCCCCGCTGCAGCAAGCGCTCAATAATGAACTCTGAACCGGCTGAAGTTTGATGTTGATGCTGTTTGACATGTGGCTGCCTCACTTCCACGTTGCAAACATAGAGGCTTCACCCCATTAATAATGGCCGGAGCGGTGTGCCTGTGTATGGGCAAAGGCTTAAAACAATTTAGCCTTTGAGTGCTGTAAACCCATGTCAAGCATTTATCGTTAATGCTACAATTTCTAGTTAGTATTTGTTACCTTTTGTCGCTAGATTTCGTTGAATAGAAACAGATGAATGGAAATCACTGTAGGGAAAAGGCAAAAGTTAGCCATACTTCTTCTCTATAATTGCCTCGTTCATCTGGGGAAGTTCATCAATATAAAGCTTAAATACAGCCAAAGATTCAGGTAGCATAGCATTTAGCACCCTACCGTACGATTTGCAGTCTGTGTGTGTGTGCATATAGATGCCTAGCAGGCTTTATCTTCAAACTAAAGAATTCCAGCAATACCACACAAAACAAACATATATTCACTATACATAGATGGTTACAAATAACCATAGACATAGTTCCACAGCAAGCCTGGTTCATAAGTAGAAAAAGTATTCAGTAAATCAGAGAGGTGGTTAAAACCTGTAATACTACTGTGAAGCTAAAAGCATTAGCTGTTATGTCCAAAATTCTACCAGAATTTCCCGTTTGATACATGTTTGTTTTCTAAAATCTGCATTTTGCAGCAGCTTCTTGGGTTTTGTAATCAGTACCACAGACACATTTCAGTCAAATTTGGTTTGATACTAGAAACTGATGTATGTCTAGAAATATTATCTGTATGTGTTAGTACTTCTTAAAAAAAGACTGTCACCCAGCATTACATGCTGACACCCATAGTCACTGTTGATGATTTAAAAGTCAACTGGTTCCACAATCCAACTTTAAAAGAATTTTCTAAAATCATGGACTGTAATGTAGCAACCTGAGTCATTCAGTCATTTCAAGACATACCGCAGGTTGTATTTCTTTCAACCCATCAGTCTAAAAGCCAAACATGTTCCATTTACAGTGAATATAGTCCGCCTCAAAAATAAATAAAAATTACTAATTTATCATCAAAATCATTGATATTAATTTTATGTCAATAGCCAATCAATTGTCAACAAACTTTCAGCACTGATCATAATGACTAACGGCATCGAAGAAGGAAGAAGTTCGTTGTTAATCTTTTTGTAGCTCCAAGCAGTAACATAACCAAAACAGTTTCTGTGGGAGAAACGCAATTGAGTAATCTCAAAAAGTGAAAGCCAATAACAGTTTCCAGTGTTTGTGCAACAAAGGTCCGTGGCGTTCAGTAAGGCCCTGTAAAGGTGTGTATACATCTCTTCCGCATTAACACAGGTGATATATCGACTGTGGAGATGGGGATGACAGAGCGAAGCACAGTTGCTGCTTAGTGGTACCAAAGGGCAGCAGTTAGCTGTGCTGCCATAACCGCAAACTGCTGAGGCTGAGGGGATGGTGCGCACGGGCGTGTCTGTGTGTGTGAGTAAGATATAGAGGTAAATAAAGCCCAGAGGTCAGAAAAGTTCAGCTATGGACCTGAAGCTATTGCTGCTGGTTTGAAGGCCGATTGCCCGTAGGGGCCGTCTGAGAATGTGTAGAAGGAAAAATGATGAGAGAAAATTTCTTCTGCCGGAGCCAAAGTGCTATTTCACCAAAATGCCCAAGCATTTTCTAAGAGCTAGAAGATTATTAAAACCTGCTGAGCTGTGACCACACATGGGCAGTGGTTAGCACTGCCGCCTCACAGCAAGTTAGTTGTCTGGGTCTGAGTCTCTGTTTAAAAGCATCTAAAATGCTACAGAAGGGTTTGCAGAGCCCACATTCTGAGGATTAGGCCTGCACGATTCTGGGGAAAACAGAGAAAATTTTTGAAATGACAATTGAGATCACGACACTCTTTTCACGCCTGTCTTTGCACCATACCCCACCCGATATAATGAAGCTTGAACAGAAATATAATGCGCCTGATATAGGACAGGTCATGGTCTTAAAGAGGCAAGACCCGGTCTGGCGTGAAAGCGCCCTAGATAACTTCTGTTGTGATCCGCTTATATAAAGAAAATCGAATTGAAACTGAAATTGGAATGTTTAGCTAAGTGGTAGGTGATGGATTCAGGTTAAACCCTAGGCAGTTGTAGGTTTTATATCACATCCACATTACTAAGAATTATTTTGCTTTTCAGTATCAGCTATTGCTTGCTCGTAGCATTGACGATTTTGACCATTGCGCCAGCCGCTGTGGAACAGTTCATGCCAACAGAAACATAATCTGTGGAACTTCCCCACTGTGGGACCTGCCAACTGTCCAAATGTGTTACAGAACAACAATTTATAAAACATGTGGCTGTTGTTAACCTGCTGCTCAAAGCCTAAATGTAACACTGCTGTGTGAAACAAAACATTTGATCACTGTAGTCTGATGGTAATTACAGATGATGAAGAATCTGAAGTGCTTGGTGACTTTTACACGCTTGGGTTGCAAATTTTGTGTTCTTTTGGTGTCAGCAAAAGAAGTCCATGAGCCTGTGGTCTTGATGAATTAAATCTGTGAGTTTTTGACACTGACATTTGGATCAGAAGCCAGACAAATATTGTTAATCTTGTCTTGTGGTGTCTTTGGGGTGTACTGTAGGACTATGGTGCAGAGCCATCTGCAAGTGTTAAGTGAACTACCTTTGTATGTGTGAATTTTGCGTGAGCTCACTTAAGTGGGTGTTAACTTGCTGATTCTGTCCATTTGGGTGACTTTAGATTTTATCTACACTCTAATTGTGGCATTAATCTGCTGTTAATGATCTTAGCCCGTTTCTATATTTGTGTCTTTTGCTTTTAAATGCCTAATTTTCCAATGCCATAAAGGGTTTAGTCAGTACATCTGAAGAAGTGAAAGTCTACAGATCTGTAGCTGGTCCATAAGAGGGAGCCAAGAGAGGAAGAAAAGAAGTTTATCCCTAGACTGCCTCCTTACTTTTTTGAATTGCTATACAGCACACACTTCTCTCTCTCACATTCATTCACACACACACACACACACACACACACACAGCTGTCACACACACACACATTATTGTTAATGTTAGACACTCAAACACATTCATAGACAATCAGCCAGCTATGCAAACAGAGATACTTATTGACACCCTTGACTAACCCCATTGGCTGTGTGTGTGTGTGTGTGTGTGTGTGTTTGATGCTCATGCAGAGCGACAGGCAGGTCTCCAGGTCACTCTCTGGGACGTCTCAGAGCCCCGGTCAGTCCTGGCTGCCCGCCAAACTGTCTCCCTCGACGGGCTGGGGGCAGCACCAATGGTGCCCCCTCTGTCCCAACACCTTCACACACACACACACACACACACACACACACACACACACACACAAAGCTACATGTGTACACACATATGCTCATACTAAGTTACTCTTTCTCATTTTATATCATCATAGATGTTTTTGATAGTGCTACTCAAGTAAGTCTGGCTTTTTAAAAATGTTTTTTATTTTTTACATACATTCAAGATGTGTGTCATGTATACATTTCTTAAGTTCTTTTGTCTGTCAACTCCAATGTGCAATGTCCACTATTTCAATGTGTTTCCAGCATTTTGCTACTATTTGTAATTTTGAAGAATGGGTCACTTCTGCAATGCCAACCTTTTGTACAAAAGCTCTTTTCTGAACTTTGTTTTTAAATTTTACACTGCTGAAAGGTGCTATTTGTAAATTTCCTCTGCTGCCAAATGTGGTTTCTTGCTGGGAGCAGGTGGTGGTGATGGTCACTTGCCAAGAGCTTCAGCCAGTGTTGCGTTTACAGTACAAGGGGTTAGAGTATGCCCTCTGAGCAGCACTACTACCTAAGTGCAGTCTGGATGCTACATTGAGTTGCTATCGGAAAGTGATGGGATGGGCCAGTGCTGGCTGGCTAGCATGCTAACCTCAGTAGAGTCAAACAAGTGACAGACCTAAATGCCACTTTCCACTGCTGGAGACAGCTTTTGGCGAGTAAAGGAATGAAGTTTGATGCTGAAATAACAACAATGGAAATATAAAATCACTTGACTCCACTGTTTCAGCGTTATGTATTACATCGGACAAAACTATTCACACGGTAAACCAAAACTTAAGCTAAGTTTTAAAAAGTTTTTGATAATGATTAACTCAAATCATAGCAGTAGCTGAGGTCATGTTCTCTGTTTATAGGGAATTGAGAATTGAGGGAATTACTTTATTGCCAGCATCTTTTATTTACCTATTTTAGGTATAAAAAAATAATGTGAATGAAATAATGAAATAATCATATGATATTAATATGATCTAATAATACATTAAATCTCTGACTATAATCCTGTTTTTCAATAGACCATCAAGTTTCCTGATTATATTCCTGCTCTCCAGAGGATGAACCCTTCAGATTTTATCGACATCATGATCTTTCCTATAAAACCATCCTCAGGACAACCTTCACTTTTTTATCTCCACTACTGGTAGGTCTCTTAAGAACAGATAAATCATCAGTATGTGGTTTGTCTTGCAATAAATTGTAAAAAGCCTGTAGAGGACACTAGCAGGATTTACACTTGTTCTACAATGTATTTGAAATCACACTGTGTGAAGAGTTTTAGAAAAGTGGACATGGTATTAAGTGTTAAAACTGTATAAAACTGTAAAAATGAGGAAACACCTCATTTATGTCCTTTAGAAATAGACTTCTGAGAATGTTTAAAACACACATATTTTTTTACACACACACACATTTGCTCAGATACTCAATTTTATGTGTAAAGATT
>BRZM01001434.1:17020-27784 GCA_033238685.1 Lates japonicus
CTGTCTGCACTGAGGTCCTTTACTGTGTCCGTTCTACCTGTAAATGTAACATCTTTAATAAAAAGGCTTTTTTTTTCTTTTGTCAAATTTATCAAAATGTCTTAATAAAAGTAGGACTGATTGTCGAGTTGAAAATATTTTTTTTTCATGAGTGTTTGTAGCCACAAAGGAACAGTTGGTGGGTTGTTTTTATGGATTTTTGTGTATCTTAACAGTCACGTCAACCCAGGCAGTGGCACTTATTGACACATTTGAACCTGCTATAACCATCCTGGAGAGGGATAAGAGACATTTGTCATTATGAAGGCAGCAGTGACAACAACAGGGGCCTCTTCTTTCCCAGTGATTCCAGCTGGGAAATCCTGCCTTTCAATTACCCCAGACAGCAGCTGAACCAACTTCAGCACACTGAAGAACACCTCTGTCATTTCAGTTTAGAGAGCCTCTGAGAATGCTGCCAGTAATTAACACGCCACAAGTTGGAAAAAAAAAAAAAAATTCTATTCATGAATCTGGGAACATGCATGACAGGCGGGGAAGAAAGACATCTTAGTGCTGCGAGAAGCAGGCCTGGTTTCCTCTGCTGTTAGAGCAGTACACTCAGTTCACTTGGTCCTGTAATTGTTGAATCTGAATTGATCCAAATGATCATCTTAAGTTGTCGCTCACCCGTGTAGGGTCAGCTGTTACTTCCATTTCTTTTGTTTATTAAGTCATGGCAATTGTCTCATGATTTCACTCTTCGGCTGATGGAAAACTTGAGTGTTGAGTTTATGGCCTTTTTTGGACAGCTTTTAAATTGAGAGAGGTCACCAGCTCAAAGCCCGGAGTGTGGAAAGCCATTTTCTCAACTTTTTAATACTCCCTGGCCTTGGTCAGTGGATGAATGTGTCTGCATTTGATTTGCCTCACCAATCTGGCGGAACCAATGAAAGCCAGGGGACGTTTTGAGCATAAACTGACTGAGTTATTTTTACAGGAAAAGGGCTGAGGCTAAATGAAGCTCATTTTTGAAGAGTTACAGGGTGAAAGCTGTTTGATTTGAAGCAGAGTGATTCCTTTTTGTTGTCACTCTCATGTAAATATTGCTGTACTTGCATAGGTCATTTATGAACTTGTAAAAGAAGAATAAAGGCTGTCAATCAGTTTGATGGGTTATCATTATGAGATACTGCGCTACAGTGCCAACCACACTGAGGCAATAGTGCCATCTGTAGTCTGGATGAAGAACTTGTGTATTTGGGTAAAACCTTTGTGTGGGGAAATGAGTGACAGTACACACCTGGAAGTAGGCTACAACTGTCATGCACTAAACCTGTATGTAATGTTATTTCTAGCCTGTCTGCAACTCTGATTTGCTGAGCAAGAAAAAAGTGGGCTATGCACCATTTATCAGTCATGAATCTGATAAATCTTTTCCTTGCGTTCAGCTGTGCTTTCCAAACATATCCTTGAAGAGTCAAGAAAAATAGCATCTTGGCCCCCTCATGTACTGTACAGTCTGAATAAACTGAGGCATCACTTCTCACCTCACTGTTTACAACACCTCCAGCTCCTGACAGCCTTTTCAACCTTTGTCTCTGTAGTCCAGAGTCTATGAATATCTTGTAAGCCCATACCTGGATGGCAGAGTCAGACCAAAAGACAGCAAGGCGAAGAGAGAACCTTCTAACCCCACTAAGCCGCTGGCTGAGCTCAGTGTGTGTAGGGGAGTTGCTATTAGTGCTGCCCATAATCCTGGATTCCCTGGGAGATTAGCCCCTGGAGAGGGTTTTCTTGTCCTCGGCTGCTCTACAGTGGCCAGGTTAGCTGAACGGGATGAGCCCAGGGATGATAAGCTTACACTGGGATAGAGCTGTGCCTGATCAGCCTATTCATCAAAAGCAAGGGTGATGACAGTGATTTACAACTGTCCAAGGCTTGCACTGAAAGACTAATTTAAATATTTCCACAGTAATATCATGAGTCTTCCTATTAAGGTATTGGCAACATTTACCTTTTATTTCCCTTTTTTATTAAAATTATATGATAGCTGACAAATGTTAAAGCAAGAGACAAGAAGTTTACATTTCTGTTCCCCAATGAAGATTCGTAGCGTTTTGCTGATGTGCTCACTATTACCGCGAGGCCACCAGCAGGTTTGGTTCGTAGTGACATGTTTTAACAACTATCAGATGGACCACCATTTAACTTAATACAGGTATCTGTGGTGCCTAGAGGATGAACTATGAACCATTCTTTATGTCCAAAGACTTAGATCATCTCTGGATGTTTTCTGTAGCGCCACCAGCAGAGTTCTCACATCTGTTTATGGATTGACAGACATTCACAGTCCTCAGAGGATGAATCCCCCGGCTCTTTCTATAGAACCACAATGAGGTTTTGAGTAAAATGGATTGCCATGGAATTTGGTCCACACATTCATGTTCCCCTCAGAATGAAACTGTAACAACTTTAGCAATACTGACTTTTTTAGTGCCATCATCTGGCCAAGGTTTATAATTAATCCAATACTTTGGTTTGTGACCAAATGCAAATGTAATTCTTTCAAATTCAACTGTAGCCTACTATTTAGTGTTTAGTGCTGATTAACATGGTAAACATTACACTTGCGAGACATCAACATGTTAACGTTTTGCTGGCACTGACATTTAGTTCAAAACTACTACTAAACTACTTTACTAGAAATAAATATTGCACTATAATCCAAAGAAATATACAGTTTGCCCATCAATCTCCCAATCACACAAAGCTTTGTGTGGGTCTTTATCATTATCAGGACACTGCTAAGTTACAGACCCACCAGACTACAGGTCTGTTAACATTGCTGTAGACTTTGCCTTATTTGAAGCACAGGAGGCTGCTACCTTGTGGAAAAGCTAGAGAAATAGGCTGCAGGGGTGGAAGGAATAAAGGAGATCAAAGTGAAGGTAGAAAAAAATGGTCAAAGAAATCGTGAGGAAACAAGAAGGTGAAGGGTTGCAAGACAGAAGGAGGAGCAAACTACTCTGTGATGCTCAGCACCGGGGCAGGGTAAGATTCCCAAGGTGAGGGAGTGAGTGGAAAAGGAGCAGGGCTCCAGCTAGCTCATCCGTCTCTGTCTGTTTTAGGGGGAGATGTTGGGAGTGCTAAAGATGGATGAGGCATGCAGCGCTAAATCCTTCCCTGTCCAGTCACACAAACAGGCCTGGTGGTGAAATAGTGTTTTGGCTACGAACAGGGACATCCTGACCCACTCCCTTTTTTCTGGGAATGGAGATGCAGGAGAAACAGAGAGTTGGATCAGTGAGGATGGATCTGTCAAATAACACCTGACATGCAGAGGAGAGTTGTGAGGAGATAACTGCTCTGTTCGCCATGCAACTGGCCATCCAGAACCCACTTAACAAATTCACAATAATCTGCAACTCTGAGTGCTTCCAAGCTTTTGATCCATTTCAATTAGCTCTGAATATTAACACATGTACTCCTCAATAAATGCACATTCATTATTTTGGTGTATTTGCAAAGATTTGCTTGGCTTGTCATGTCAAATTAACTTTGTTTTTATGATGGAATACATTTTGTGGAAAATAATGTTTGACAAGCATGCATTCATCAAAGCAGGGTTTTTTGCCTTGGATGCAGCACAGAGGGTTGACCACATTTCATTCATCCACTCAAAGCACAGTCAAAGCATCTAAACTGCTTTACTACATACTGATAAGGAGGTGGGGAGTTCAAGTGGAGCGGGGGAGATTTGTATTGCATAATGAAATGCAAGCACTGCATATGAAGCAGTAGGGTCATCTGGCAAAGTGATGCTTTTCTTTCTGGTCATTGCACAATGTCTCCTTGTTGATTCTGTCTTATTTTTTCCCCTACACAATTGCACCAGCATGAATACAAACTTAATTTTTTCTCCAAGGGCATCGATGCTGGGAAATAATTTCCTCTCAAGGCAAGAGAACATCCCTGAGCAAAGACTGTGTGTGTATGTGTGTGTGTGAGAGAGAGAGAGCGAGAGAGAGAGAGAGAGAGAGGGAAGGGGGGAATGTGTGGTTATGAAAGTGTGATTATGAATGTGCAGACAATGTGCAGGCATGCCTTTGTGTCAGCTTGAGTTTATGTGCGCATGAGAGTTTGTGTGAGACTATGTGGTAATTTCAACAATATGAAGAGCTTTTGCCCGTGGAATTAAAACTATTGGCTTCAGGCAATGCTTGTACTCCTAAGCCTCTTGACCAGGAGGCTCCAGACTGCTGCGATCTTCTTCCAGAGGATATTCTGCGGCCTCCACAGGCCTTTCTGGTTGTTGCTCCGGCTTCTCAGCTCCAGGCTCTCTGGCAGAGGCCTCGACCCGTGCACATGTCGAGGCTGCATCCTGTCTGCAGACTCTGTCACAGTGTAGCGCATGTGTCAAATCAGAGAGGGGCAAGTTGCTGGCTCCAACAGACAGTTGTTCTTTCCAGCCCAAGCTTCCCAAACCGCAAATCCCCTCTCAGAGTGTCTTCTCAGCCAGAATGCATGGGCTTACCCCACACAAGGCCTGGGGCCTAATTACAAAAAGGAGGGAAAACCAGAATTGGCTACTGATTGAGCTTCCTGGGTGAATGTTAATGGCAACCACAGAGGGATATTTTATACCCTGAGAGGGATGCAGCAGAGACTGGGAGTATGTGGAAGTAGGAGAGGCTTCGGGTTGTACAGACAAGGCTTTACATGGGTTTATGAATACAAACAAGCTATAACACGTTATTTTATTCCATAGGCACTGTGAGACATTTTATCTATGTCTACACTGACACACCATCCAGGAATGGTAAACAGCATTTTACTACAGTGCTGTCAAGTTCCATGGCATTATGACAAACTTCATTCCAACTGGGAACAATAGATTCACATTCCTGCACATTATAGCGTTGATGGTGTGTGGAGGTTTTTTTCCTTCGATTCTGATTACACTCACATACCATGGTGTCAATGGTGAAATGTAAATGAGTACATTTACTCAATTTCTACATTACTACATTTTATAGGCAAATATTGTAAATTTTTGTATCACCACATTCATCTGACTGCCATCGTAACAAGTTACTTTTCAGACTATATGAAGCTACAGCCAGCAGTTCTTTGGTTCAGCTTAGAATAAAGACTGGAAACAGTGAAACAGCTAGCCTGGCTCAGTCCAGTAAAACCATGATGATTTGTTTTTACGCTTCAGTTTTTGTACAGACTGAACAAACAAGATATATCTTGTTAATTAGTGAGCTTAGGAAGTCTCATTGGTGGATTTTGTCAGTTTTGGACAGAACCAGGCCAGCTGTTTCCCCATTTCCAGTCGTCATGCTAAAATAAGCTAACCAGCTGCTGGTTGTAGCTTTATATAGTCTGAAAAGTAACTTGTTACGATGGCAGTCAGATGAATGTGGTGATACAAAAATTTACAATATTTGCCTATAAAATGTAGTAATGTAGAAATTGAGTAAATGTACTCATTTACATTTCACCATTGACACCATGGTATGTGAGTGTAATCAGAATCGAAGGAAAAAAACCTCCACACACCATCAACGCTATAATGTGCAGGAATGTGAATCTATTGTTCCCAGTTGGAATGAAGTTTGTCATAATGCCATGGAACTTGACAGCACTGTAGTAAAATGCTGTTTACCATTCCTGGATGGTGTGTCAGTGTAGACATAGATAAAATGTCTCACAGTGCCTATGGAATAAAATAACGTGTTATAGCTTGTTTGTATTCATAAACCCATGTAAAGCCTTGTCTGTACAACCCGAAGCCTCTCCTACTTCCACATACTCCCAGTCTCTGCTGCATCCCTCTCAGGGTATAAAATATCCCTCTGTGGTTGCCATTAACATTCACCCAGGAAGCTCAATCAGTAGCCAATTCTGGTTTTCCCTCCTTTTTGTAATTAGGCCCCAGGCCTTGTGTGGGGTAAGCCCATGCATTCTGGCTGAGAAGACACTCTGAGAGGGGATTTGCGGTTTGGGAAGCTTGGGCTGGAAAGAACAACTGTCTGTTGGAGCCAGCAACTTGCCCCTCTCTGATTTGACACATGCGCTACACTGTGACAGAGTCTGCAGACAGGATGCAGCCTCGACATGTGCACGGGTCGAGGCCTCTGCCAGAGAGCCTGGAGCTGAGAAGCCGGAGCAACAACCAGAAAGGCCTGTGGAGGCCGCAGAATATCCTCTGGAAGAAGATCGCAGCAGTCTGGAGCCTCCTGGTCAAGAGGCTTAGGAGTACAAGCATTGCCTGAAGCCAATAGTTTTAATTCCACGGGCAAAAGCTCTTCATATTGTTGAAATTACCACATAGTCTCACACAAACTCTCATGCGCACATAAACTCAAGCTGACACAAAGGCATGCCTGCACATTGTCTGCACATTCATAATCACACTTTCATAACCACACATTCCCCCCTTCCCTCTCTCTCTCTCTCTCTCTCGCTCTCTCTCTCTCACACACACACATACACACACAGTCTTTGCTCAGGGATGTTCTCTTGCCTTGAGAGGAAATTATTTCCCAGCATCGATGCCCTTGGAGAAAAAATTAAGTTTGTATTCATGCTGGTGCAATTGTGTAGGGGAAAAAATAAGACAGAATCAACAAGGAGACATTGTGCAATGACCAGAAAGAAAAGCATCACTTTGCCAGATGACCCTACTGCTTCATATGCAGTGCTTGCATTTCATTATGCAATACAAATCTCCCCCGCTCCACTTGAACTCCCCACCTCCTTATCAGTATGTAGTAAAGCAGTTTAGATGCTTTGACTGTGCTTTGAGTGGATGAATGAAATGTGGTCAACCCTCTGTGCTGCATCCAAGGCAAAAAACCCTGCTTTGATGAATGCATGCTTGTCAAACATTATTTTCCACAAAATGTATTCCATCATAAAAACAAAGTTAATTTGACATGACAAGCCAAGCAAATCTTTGCAAATACACCAAAATAATGAATGTGCATTTATTGAGGAGTACATGTGTTAATATTCAGAGCTAATTGAAATGGATCAAAAGCTTGGAAGCACTCAGAGTTGCAGATTATTGTGAATTTGTTAAGTGGGTTCTGGATGGCCAGTTGCATGGCGAACAGAGCAGTTATCTCCTCACAACTCTCCTCTGCATGTCAGGTGTTATTTGACAGATCCATCCTCACTGATCCAACTCTCTGTTTCTCCTGCATCTCCATTCCCAGAAAAAAGGGAGTGGGTCAGGATGTCCCTGTTCGTAGCCAAAACACTATTTCACCACCAGGCCTGTTTGTGTGACTGGACAGGGAAGGATTTAGCGCTGCATGCCTCATCCATCTTTAGCACTCCCAACATCTCCCCCTAAAACAGACAGAGACGGATGAGCTAGCTGGAGCCCTGCTCCTTTTCCACTCACTCCCTCACCTTGGGAATCTTACCCTGCCCCGGTGCTGAGCATCACAGAGTAGTTTGCTCCTCCTTCTGTCTTGCAACCCTTCACCTTCTTGTTTCCTCACGATTTCTTTGACCATTTTTTTCTACCTTCACTTTGATCTCCTTTATTCCTTCCACCCCTGCAGCCTATTTCTCTAGCTTTTCCACAAGGTAGCAGCCTCCTGTGCTTCAAATAAGGCAAAGTCTACAGCAATGTTAACAGACCTGTAGTCTGGTGGGTCTGTAACTTAGCAGTGTCCTGATAATGATAAAGACCCACACAAAGCTTTGTGTGATTGGGAGATTGATGGGCAAACTGTATATTTCTTTGGATTATAGTGCAATATTTATTTCTAGTAAAGTAGTTTAGTAGTAGTTTTGAACTAAATGTCAGTGCCAGCAAAACGTTAACATGTTGATGTCTCGCAAGTGTAATGTTTACCATGTTAATCAGCACTAAACACTAAATAGTAGGCTACAGTTGAATTTGAAAGAATTACATTTGCATTTGGTCACAAACCAAAGTATTGGATTAATTATAAACCTTGGCCAGATGATGGCACTAAAAAAGTCAGTATTGCTAAAGTTGTTACAGTTTCATTCTGAGGGGAACATGAATGTGTGGACCAAATTCCATGGCAATCCATTTTACTCAAAACCTCATTGTGGTTCTATAGAAAGAGCCGGGGGATTCATCCTCTGAGGACTGTGAATGTCTGTCAATCCATAAACAGATGTGAGAACTCTGCTGGTGGCGCTACAGAAAACATCCAGAGATGATCTAAGTCTTTGGACATAAAGAATGGTTCATAGTTCATCCTCTAGGCACCACAGATACCTGTATTAAGTTAAATGGTGGTCCATCTGATAGTTGTTAAAACATGTCACTACGAACCAAACCTGCTGGTGGCCTCGCGGTAATAGTGAGCACATCAGCAAAACGCTACGAATCTTCATTGGGGAACAGAAATGTAAACTTCTTGTCTCTTGCTTTAACATTTGTCAGCTATCATATAATTTTAATAAAAAAGGGAAATAAAAGGTAAATGTTGCCAATACCTTAATAGGAAGACTCATGATATTACTGTGGAAATATTTAAATTAGTCTTTCAGTGCAAGCCTTGGACAGTTGTAAATCACTGTCATCACCCTTGCTTTTGATGAATAGGCTGATCAGGCACAGCTCTATCCCAGTGTAAGCTTATCATCCCTGGGCTCATCCCGTTCAGCTAACCTGGCCACTGTAGAGCAGCCGAGGACAAGAAAACCCTCTCCAGGGGCTAATCTCCCAGGGAATCCAGGATTATGGGCAGCACTAATAGCAACTCCCCTACACACACTGAGCTCAGCCAGCGGCTTAGTGGGGTTAGAAGGTTCTCTCTTCGCCTTGCTGTCTTTTGGTCTGACTCTGCCATCCAGGTATGGGCTTACAAGATATTCATAGACTCTGGACTACAGAGACAAAGGTTGAAAAGGCTGTCAGGAGCTGGAGGTGTTGTAAACAGTGAGGTGAGAAGTGATGCCTCAGTTTATTCAGACTGTACAGTACATGAGGGGGCCAAGATGCTATTTTTCTTGACTCTTCAAGGATATGTTTGGAAAGCACAGCTGAACGCAAGGAAAAGATTTATCAGATTCATGACTGATAAATGGTGCATAGCCCACTTTTTTCTTGCTCAGCAAATCAGAGTTGCAGACAGGCTAGAAATAACATTACATACAGGTTTAGTGCATGACAGTTGTAGCCTACTTCCAGGTGTGTACTGTCACTCATTTCCCCACACAAAGGTTTTACCCAAATACACAAGTTCTTCATCCAGACTACAGATGGCACTATTGCCTCAGTGTGGTTGGCACTGTAGCGCAGTATCTCATAATGATAACCCATCAAACTGATTGACAGCCTTTATTCTTCTTTTACAAGTTCATAAATGACCTATGCAAGTACAGCAATATTTACATGAGAGTGACAACAAAAAGGAATCACTCTGCTTCAAATCAAACAGCTTTCACCCTGTAACTCTTCAAAAATGAGCTTCATTTAGCCTCAGCCCTTTTCCTGTAAAAATAACTCAGTCAGTTTATGCTCAAAACGTCCCCTGGCTTTCATTGGTTCCGCCAGATTGGTGAGGCAAATCAAATGCAGACACATTCATCCACTGACCAAGGCCAGGGAGTATTAAAAAGTTGAGAAAATGGCTTTCCACACTCCGGGCTTTGAGCTGGTGACCTCTCTCAATTTAAAAGCTGTCCAAAAAAGGCCATAAACTCAACACTCAAGTTTTCCATCAGCCGAAGAGTGAAATCATGAGACAATTGCCATGACTTAATAAACAAAAGAAATGGAAGTAACAGCTGACCCTACACGGGTGAGCGACAACTTAAGATGATCATTTGGATCAATTCAGATTCAACAATTACAGGACCAAGTGAACTGAGTGTACTGCTCTAACAGCAGAGGAAACCAGGCCTGCTTCTCGCAGCACTAAGATGTCTTTCTTCCCCGCCTGTCATGCATGTTCCCAGATTCATGAATAGAATTTTTTTTTTTTTTTCCAACTTGTGGCGTGTTAATTACTGGCAGCATTCTCAGAGGCTCTCTAAACTGAAATGACAGAGGTGTTCTTCAGTGTGCTGAAGTTGGTTCAGCTGCTGTCTGGGGTAATTGAAAGGCAGGATTTCCCAGCTGGAATCACTGGGAAAGAAGAGGCCCCTGTTGTTGTCACTGCTGCCTTCATAATGACAAATGTCTCTTATCCCTCTCCAGGATGGTTATAGCAGGTTCAAATGTGTCAATAAGTGCCACTGCCTGGGTTGACGTGACTGTTAAGATACACAAAAATCCATAAAAACAACCCACCAACTGTTCCTTTGTGGCTACAAACACTCATGAAAAAAAAATATTTTCAACTCGACAATCAGTCCTACTTTTATTAAGACATTTTGATAAATTTGACAAAAGAAAAAAAAAGCCTTTTTATTAAAGATGTTACATTTACAGGTAGAACGGACACAGTAAAGGACCTCAGTGCAGACAGGTGGGATCTCCACACTGTCTTTATAAATAGCAGTTAGTGTACAGCTTGTCATCTTTCCTGGTCACATGGTTATAGCCTTGATGTGGTAATTAGTGATATCAGTTCAAGGTGAAACTTAAACAATAGTATAGTCCAGTCTGAGGAAAATCAGAGCTGGATTAATACTATGTAGAACTTGTTTACATTAGTTGAAGTCCTTGGATTTTGCTGTTGTAGATACTAGATGGGTGGGGCACTTGAGGGGAAGAAACGTCTTCCATTGTCCATGTTAAGTTCAGTCAACTACATAACCAAACTTGAAGGGATAAAG
>BRZM01001435.1:0-10397 GCA_033238685.1 Lates japonicus
CGTTCTACCTGTAAATGTAACATCTTTAATAAAAAGGCTTTTTTTTTTCTTTTGTCAAATTTATCAAAATGTCTTAATAAAAGTAGGACTGATTGTCGAGTTGAAAATATTTTTTTTTCATGAGTGTTTGTAGCCACAAAGGAACAGTTGGTGGGTTGTTTTTATGGATTTTTGTGTATCTTAACAGTCACGTCAACCCAGGCAGTGGCACTTATTGACACATTTGAACCTGCTATAACCATCCTGGAGAGGGATAAGAGACATTTGTCATTATGAAGGCAGCAGTGACAACAACAGGGGCCTCTTCTTTCCCAGTGATTCCAGCTGGGAAATCCTGCCTTTCAATTACCCCAGACAGCAGCTGAACCAACTTCAGCACACTGAAGAACACCTCTGTCATTTCAGTTTAGAGAGCCTCTGAGAATGCTGCCAGTAATTAACACGCCACAAGTTGGAAAAAAAAAAAAAAAATTCTATTCATGAATCTGGGAACATGCATGACAGGCGGGGAAGAAAGACATCTTAGTGCTGCGAGAAGCAGGCCTGGTTTCCTCTGCTGTTAGAGCAGTACACTCAGTTCACTTGGTCCTGTAATTGTTGAATCTGAATTGATCCAAATGATCATCTTAAGTTGTCGCTCACCCGTGTAGGGTCAGCTGTTACTTCCATTTCTTTTGTTTATTAAGTCATGGCAATTGTCTCATGATTTCACTCTTCGGCTGATGGAAAACTTGAGTGTTGAGTTTATGGCCTTTTTTGGACAGCTTTTAAATTGAGAGAGGTCACCAGCTCAAAGCCCGGAGTGTGGAAAGCCATTTTCTCAACTTTTTAATACTCCCTGGCCTTGGTCAGTGGATGAATGTGTCTGCATTTGATTTGCCTCACCAATCTGGCGGAACCAATGAAAGCCAGGGGACGTTTTGAGCATAAACTGACTGAGTTATTTTTACAGGAAAAGGGCTGAGGCTAAATGAAGCTCATTTTTGAAGAGTTACAGGGTGAAAGCTGTTTGATTTGAAGCAGAGTGATTCCTTTTTGTTGTCACTCTCATGTAAATATTGCTGTACTTGCATAGGTCATTTATGAACTTGTAAAAGAAGAATAAAGGCTGTCAATCAGTTTGATGGGTTATCATTATGAGATACTGCGCTACAGTGCCAACCACACTGAGGCAATAGTGCCATCTGTAGTCTGGATGAAGAACTTGTGTATTTGGGTAAAACCTTTGTGTGGGGAAATGAGTGACAGTACACACCTGGAAGTAGGCTACAACTGTCATGCACTAAACCTGTATGTAATGTTATTTCTAGCCTGTCTGCAACTCTGATTTGCTGAGCAAGAAAAAAGTGGGCTATGCACCATTTATCAGTCATGAATCTGATAAATCTTTTCCTTGCGTTCAGCTGTGCTTTCCAAACATATCCTTGAAGAGTCAAGAAAAATAGCATCTTGGCCCCCTCATGTACTGTACAGTCTGAATAAACTGAGGCATCACTTCTCACCTCACTGTTTACAACACCTCCAGCTCCTGACAGCCTTTTCAACCTTTGTCTCTGTAGTCCAGAGTCTATGAATATCTTGTAAGCCCATACCTGGATGGCAGAGTCAGACCAAAAGACAGCAAGGCGAAGAGAGAACCTTCTAACCCCACTAAGCCGCTGGCTGAGCTCAGTGTGTGTAGGGGAGTTGCTATTAGTGCTGCCCATAATCCTGGATTCCCTGGGAGATTAGCCCCTGGAGAGGGTTTTCTTGTCCTCGGCTGCTCTACAGTGGCCAGGTTAGCTGAACGGGATGAGCCCAGGGATGATAAGCTTACACTGGGATAGAGCTGTGCCTGATCAGCCTATTCATCAAAAGCAAGGGTGATGACAGTGATTTACAACTGTCCAAGGCTTGCACTGAAAGACTAATTTAAATATTTCCACAGTAATATCATGAGTCTTCCTATTAAGGTATTGGCAACATTTACCTTTTATTTCCCTTTTTTATTAAAATTATATGATAGCTGACAAATGTTAAAGCAAGAGACAAGAAGTTTACATTTCTGTTCCCCAATGAAGATTCGTAGCGTTTTGCTGATGTGCTCACTATTACCGCGAGGCCACCAGCAGGTTTGGTTCGTAGTGACATGTTTTAACAACTATCAGATGGACCACCATTTAACTTAATACAGGTATCTGTGGTGCCTAGAGGATGAACTATGAACCATTCTTTATGTCCAAAGACTTAGATCATCTCTGGATGTTTTCTGTAGCGCCACCAGCAGAGTTCTCACATCTGTTTATGGATTGACAGACATTCACAGTCCTCAGAGGATGAATCCCCCGGCTCTTTCTATAGAACCACAATGAGGTTTTGAGTAAAATGGATTGCCATGGAATTTGGTCCACACATTCATGTTCCCCTCAGAATGAAACTGTAACAACTTTAGCAATACTGACTTTTTTAGTGCCATCATCTGGCCAAGGTTTATAATTAATCCAATACTTTGGTTTGTGACCAAATGCAAATGTAATTCTTTCAAATTCAACTGTAGCCTACTATTTAGTGTTTAGTGCTGATTAACATGGTAAACATTACACTTGCGAGACATCAACATGTTAACGTTTTGCTGGCACTGACATTTAGTTCAAAACTACTACTAAACTACTTTACTAGAAATAAATATTGCACTATAATCCAAAGAAATATACAGTTTGCCCATCAATCTCCCAATCACACAAAGCTTTGTGTGGGTCTTTATCATTATCAGGACACTGCTAAGTTACAGACCCACCAGACTACAGGTCTGTTAACATTGCTGTAGACTTTGCCTTATTTGAAGCACAGGAGGCTGCTACCTTGTGGAAAAGCTAGAGAAATAGGCTGCAGGGGTGGAAGGAATAAAGGAGATCAAAGTGAAGGTAGAAAAAAATGGTCAAAGAAATCGTGAGGAAACAAGAAGGTGAAGGGTTGCAAGACAGAAGGAGGAGCAAACTACTCTGTGATGCTCAGCACCGGGGCAGGGTAAGATTCCCAAGGTGAGGGAGTGAGTGGAAAAGGAGCAGGGCTCCAGCTAGCTCATCCGTCTCTGTCTGTTTTAGGGGGAGATGTTGGGAGTGCTAAAGATGGATGAGGCATGCAGCGCTAAATCCTTCCCTGTCCAGTCACACAAACAGGCCTGGTGGTGAAATAGTGTTTTGGCTACGAACAGGGACATCCTGACCCACTCCCTTTTTTCTGGGAATGGAGATGCAGGAGAAACAGAGAGTTGGATCAGTGAGGATGGATCTGTCAAATAACACCTGACATGCAGAGGAGAGTTGTGAGGAGATAACTGCTCTGTTCGCCATGCAACTGGCCATCCAGAACCCACTTAACAAATTCACAATAATCTGCAACTCTGAGTGCTTCCAAGCTTTTGATCCATTTCAATTAGCTCTGAATATTAACACATGTACTCCTCAATAAATGCACATTCATTATTTTGGTGTATTTGCAAAGATTTGCTTGGCTTGTCATGTCAAATTAACTTTGTTTTTATGATGGAATACATTTTGTGGAAAATAATGTTTGACAAGCATGCATTCATCAAAGCAGGGTTTTTTGCCTTGGATGCAGCACAGAGGGTTGACCACATTTCATTCATCCACTCAAAGCACAGTCAAAGCATCTAAACTGCTTTACTACATACTGATAAGGAGGTGGGGAGTTCAAGTGGAGCGGGGGAGATTTGTATTGCATAATGAAATGCAAGCACTGCATATGAAGCAGTAGGGTCATCTGGCAAAGTGATGCTTTTCTTTCTGGTCATTGCACAATGTCTCCTTGTTGATTCTGTCTTATTTTTTCCCCTACACAATTGCACCAGCATGAATACAAACTTAATTTTTTCTCCAAGGGCATCGATGCTGGGAAATAATTTCCTCTCAAGGCAAGAGAACATCCCTGAGCAAAGACTGTGTGTGTATGTGTGTGTGTGAGAGAGAGAGAGCGAGAGAGAGAGAGAGAGAGGGAAGGGGGGAATGTGTGGTTATGAAAGTGTGA
The DNA here is from genome assembly GCA_033238685.1 of Lates japonicus. NCBI lineage: Eukaryota > Metazoa > Chordata > Actinopteri > Centropomidae > Lates > Lates japonicus. Next base: position 4,027 of record BRZM01001435.1, read on the forward strand.
TTATGAATGTGCAGACAATGTGCAGGCATGCCTTTGTGTCAGCTTGAGTTTATGTGCGCATGAGAGTTTGTGTGAGACTATGTGGTAATTTCAACAATATGAAGAGCTTTTGCCCGTGGAATTAAAACTATTGGCTTCAGGCAATGCTTGTACTCCTAAGCCTCTTGACCAGGAGGCTCCAGACTGCTGCGATCTTCTTCCAGAGGATATTCTGCGGCCTCCACAGGCCTTTCTGGTTGTTGCTCCGGCTTCTCAGCTCCAGGCTCTCTGGCAGAGGCCTCGACCCGTGCACATGTCGAGGCTGCATCCTGTCTGCAGACTCTGTCACAGTGTAGCGCATGTGTCAAATCAGAGAGGGGCAAGTTGCTGGCTCCAACAGACAGTTGTTCTTTCCAGCCCAAGCTTCCCAAACCGCAAATCCCCTCTCAGAGTGTCTTCTCAGCCAGAATGCATGGGCTTACCCCACACAAGGCCTGGGGCCTAATTACAAAAAGGAGGGAAAACCAGAATTGGCTACTGATTGAGCTTCCTGGGTGAATGTTAATGGCAACCACAGAGGGATATTTTATACCCTGAGAGGGATGCAGCAGAGACTGGGAGTATGTGGAAGTAGGAGAGGCTTCGGGTTGTACAGACAAGGCTTTACATGGGTTTATGAATACAAACAAGCTATAACACGTTATTTTATTCCATAGGCACTGTGAGACATTTTATCTATGTCTACACTGACACACCATCCAGGAATGGTAAACAGCATTTTACTACAGTGCTGTCAAGTTCCATGGCATTATGACAAACTTCATTCCAACTGGGAACAATAGATTCACATTCCTGCACATTATAGCGTTGATGGTGTGTGGAGGTTTTTTTCCTTCGATTCTGATTACACTCACATACCATGGTGTCAATGGTGAAATGTAAATGAGTACATTTACTCAATTTCTACATTACTACATTTTATAGGCAAATATTGTAAATTTTTGTATCACCACATTCATCTGACTGCCATCGTAACAAGTTACTTTTCAGACTATATGAAGCTACAACCAGCAGCTGGTTAGCTTATTTTAGCATGACGACTGGAAATGGGGAAACAGCTGGCCTGGTTCTGTCCAAAACTGACAAAATCCACCAATGAGACTTCCTAAGCTCACTAATTAACAAGATATATCTTGTTTGTTCAGTCTGTACAAAAACTGAAGCGTAAAAACAAATCATCATGGTTTTACTGGACTGAGCCAGGCTAGCTGTTTCACTGTTTCCAGTCTTTATTCTAAGCTGAACCAAAGAACTGCTGGCTGTAGCTTCATATAGTCTGAAAAGTAACTTGTTACGATGGCAGTCAGATGAATGTGGTGATACAAAAATTTACAATATTTGCCTATAAAATGTAGTAATGTAGAAATTGAGTAAATGTACTCATTTACATTTCACCATTGACACCATGGTATGTGAGTGTAATCAGAATCGAAGGAAAAAAACCTCCACACACCATCAACGCTATAATGTGCAGGAATGTGAATCTATTGTTCCCAGTTGGAATGAAGTTTGTCATAATGCCATGGAACTTGACAGCACTGTAGTAAAATGCTGTTTACCATTCCTGGATGGTGTGTCAGTGTAGACATAGATAAAATGTCTCACAGTGCCTATGGAATAAAATAACGTGTTATAGCTTGTTTGTATTCATAAACCCATGTAAAGCCTTGTCTGTACAACCCGAAGCCTCTCCTACTTCCACATACTCCCAGTCTCTGCTGCATCCCTCTCAGGGTATAAAATATCCCTCTGTGGTTGCCATTAACATTCACCCAGGAAGCTCAATCAGTAGCCAATTCTGGTTTTCCCTCCTTTTTGTAATTAGGCCCCAGGCCTTGTGTGGGGTAAGCCCATGCATTCTGGCTGAGAAGACACTCTGAGAGGGGATTTGCGGTTTGGGAAGCTTGGGCTGGAAAGAACAACTGTCTGTTGGAGCCAGCAACTTGCCCCTCTCTGATTTGACACATGCGCTACACTGTGACAGAGTCTGCAGACAGGATGCAGCCTCGACATGTGCACGGGTCGAGGCCTCTGCCAGAGAGCCTGGAGCTGAGAAGCCGGAGCAACAACCAGAAAGGCCTGTGGAGGCCGCAGAATATCCTCTGGAAGAAGATCGCAGCAGTCTGGAGCCTCCTGGTCAAGAGGCTTAGGAGTACAAGCATTGCCTGAAGCCAATAGTTTTAATTCCACGGGCAAAAGCTCTTCATATTGTTGAAATTACCACATAGTCTCACACAAACTCTCATGCGCACATAAACTCAAGCTGACACAAAGGCATGCCTGCACATTGTCTGCACATTCATAATCACACTTTCATAACCACACATTCCCCCCTTCCCTCTCTCTCTCTCTCTCTCTCGCTCTCTCTCTCTCACACACACACATACACACACAGTCTTTGCTCAGGGATGTTCTCTTGCCTTGAGAGGAAATTATTTCCCAGCATCGATGCCCTTGGAGAAAAAATTAAGTTTGTATTCATGCTGGTGCAATTGTGTAGGGGAAAAAATAAGACAGAATCAACAAGGAGACATTGTGCAATGACCAGAAAGAAAAGCATCACTTTGCCAGATGACCCTACTGCTTCATATGCAGTGCTTGCATTTCATTATGCAATACAAATCTCCCCCGCTCCACTTGAACTCCCCACCTCCTTATCAGTATGTAGTAAAGCAGTTTAGATGCTTTGACTGTGCTTTGAGTGGATGAATGAAATGTGGTCAACCCTCTGTGCTGCATCCAAGGCAAAAAACCCTGCTTTGATGAATGCATGCTTGTCAAACATTATTTTCCACAAAATGTATTCCATCATAAAAACAAAGTTAATTTGACATGACAAGCCAAGCAAATCTTTGCAAATACACCAAAATAATGAATGTGCATTTATTGAGGAGTACATGTGTTAATATTCAGAGCTAATTGAAATGGATCAAAAGCTTGGAAGCACTCAGAGTTGCAGATTATTGTGAATTTGTTAAGTGGGTTCTGGATGGCCAGTTGCATGGCGAACAGAGCAGTTATCTCCTCACAACTCTCCTCTGCATGTCAGGTGTTATTTGACAGATCCATCCTCACTGATCCAACTCTCTGTTTCTCCTGCATCTCCATTCCCAGAAAAAAGGGAGTGGGTCAGGATGTCCCTGTTCGTAGCCAAAACACTATTTCACCACCAGGCCTGTTTGTGTGACTGGACAGGGAAGGATTTAGCGCTGCATGCCTCATCCATCTTTAGCACTCCCAACATCTCCCCCTAAAACAGACAGAGACGGATGAGCTAGCTGGAGCCCTGCTCCTTTTCCACTCACTCCCTCACCTTGGGAATCTTACCCTGCCCCGGTGCTGAGCATCACAGAGTAGTTTGCTCCTCCTTCTGTCTTGCAACCCTTCACCTTCTTGTTTCCTCACGATTTCTTTGACCATTTTTTTCTACCTTCACTTTGATCTCCTTTATTCCTTCCACCCCTGCAGCCTATTTCTCTAGCTTTTCCACAAGGTAGCAGCCTCCTGTGCTTCAAATAAGGCAAAGTCTACAGCAATGTTAACAGACCTGTAGTCTGGTGGGTCTGTAACTTAGCAGTGTCCTGATAATGATAAAGACCCACACAAAGCTTTGTGTGATTGGGAGATTGATGGGCAAACTGTATATTTCTTTGGATTATAGTGCAATATTTATTTCTAGTAAAGTAGTTTAGTAGTAGTTTTGAACTAAATGTCAGTGCCAGCAAAACGTTAACATGTTGATGTCTCGCAAGTGTAATGTTTACCATGTTAATCAGCACTAAACACTAAATAGTAGGCTACAGTTGAATTTGAAAGAATTACATTTGCATTTGGTCACAAACCAAAGTATTGGATTAATTATAAACCTTGGCCAGATGATGGCACTAAAAAAGTCAGTATTGCTAAAGTTGTTACAGTTTCATTCTGAGGGGAACATGAATGTGTGGACCAAATTCCATGGCAATCCATTTTACTCAAAACCTCATTGTGGTTCTATAGAAAGAGCCGGGGGATTCATCCTCTGAGGACTGTGAATGTCTGTCAATCCATAAACAGATGTGAGAACTCTGCTGGTGGCGCTACAGAAAACATCCAGAGATGATCTAAGTCTTTGGACATAAAGAATGGTTCATAGTTCATCCTCTAGGCACCACAGATACCTGTATTAAGTTAAATGGTGGTCCATCTGATAGTTGTTAAAACATGTCACTACGAACCAAACCTGCTGGTGGCCTCGCGGTAATAGTGAGCACATCAGCAAAACGCTACGAATCTTCATTGGGGAACAGAAATGTAAACTTCTTGTCTCTTGCTTTAACATTTGTCAGCTATCATATAATTTTAATAAAAAAGGGAAATAAAAGGTAAATGTTGCCAATACCTTAATAGGAAGACTCATGATATTACTGTGGAAATATTTAAATTAGTCTTTCAGTGCAAGCCTTGGACAGTTGTAAATCACTGTCATCACCCTTGCTTTTGATGAATAGGCTGATCAGGCACAGCTCTATCCCAGTGTAAGCTTATCATCCCTGGGCTCATCCCGTTCAGCTAACCTGGCCACTGTAGAGCAGCCGAGGACAAGAAAACCCTCTCCAGGGGCTAATCTCCCAGGGAATCCAGGATTATGGGCAGCACTAATAGCAACTCCCCTACACACACTGAGCTCAGCCAGCGGCTTAGTGGGGTTAGAAGGTTCTCTCTTCGCCTTGCTGTCTTTTGGTCTGACTCTGCCATCCAGGTATGGGCTTACAAGATATTCATAGACTCTGGACTACAGAGACAAAGGTTGAAAAGGCTGTCAGGAGCTGGAGGTGTTGTAAACAGTGAGGTGAGAAGTGATGCCTCAGTTTATTCAGACTGTACAGTACATGAGGGGGCCAAGATGCTATTTTTCTTGACTCTTCAAGGATATGTTTGGAAAGCACAGCTGAACGCAAGGAAAAGATTTATCAGATTCATGACTGATAAATGGTGCATAGCCCACTTTTTTCTTGCTCAGCAAATCAGAGTTGCAGACAGGCTAGAAATAACATTACATACAGGTTTAGTGCATGACAGTTGTAGCCTACTTCCAGGTGTGTACTGTCACTCATTTCCCCACACAAAGGTTTTACCCAAATACACAAGTTCTTCATCCAGACTACAGATGGCACTATTGCCTCAGTGTGGTTGGCACTGTAGCGCAGTATCTCATAATGATAACCCATCAAACTGATTGACAGCCTTTATTCTTCTTTTACAAGTTCATAAATGACCTATGCAAGTACAGCAATATTTACATGAGAGTGACAACAAAAAGGAATCACTCTGCTTCAAATCAAACAGCTTTCACCCTGTAACTCTTCAAAAATGAGCTTCATTTAGCCTCAGCCCTTTTCCTGTAAAAATAACTCAGTCAGTTTATGCTCAAAACGTCCCCTGGCTTTCATTGGTTCCGCCAGATTGGTGAGGCAAATCAAATGCAGACACATTCATCCACTGACCAAGGCCAGGGAGTATTAAAAAGTTGAGAAAATGGCTTTCCACACTCCGGGCTTTGAGCTGGTGACCTCTCTCAATTTAAAAGCTGTCCAAAAAAGGCCATAAACTCAACACTCAAGTTTTCCATCAGCCGAAGAGTGAAATCATGAGACAATTGCCATGACTTAATAAACAAAAGAAATGGAAGTAACAGCTGACCCTACACGGGTGAGCGACAACTTAAGATGATCATTTGGATCAATTCAGATTCAACAATTACAGGACCAAGTGAACTGAGTGTACTGCTCTAACAGCAGAGGAAACCAGGCCTGCTTCTCGCAGCACTAAGATGTCTTTCTTCCCCGCCTGTCATGCATGTTCCCAGATTCATGAATAGAATTTTTTTTTTTTTTTCCAACTTGTGGCGTGTTAATTACTGGCAGCATTCTCAGAGGCTCTCTAAACTGAAATGACAGAGGTGTTCTTCAGTGTGCTGAAGTTGGTTCAGCTGCTGTCTGGGGTAATTGAAAGGCAGGATTTCCCAGCTGGAATCACTGGGAAAGAAGAGGCCCCTGTTGTTGTCACTGCTGCCTTCATAATGACAAATGTCTCTTATCCCTCTCCAGGATGGTTATAGCAGGTTCAAATGTGTCAATAAGTGCCACTGCCTGGGTTGACGTGACTGTTAAGATACACAAAAATCCATAAAAACAACCCACCAACTGTTCCTTTGTGGCTACAAACACTCATGAAAAAAAAATATTTTCAACTCGACAATCAGTCCTACTTTTATTAAGACATTTTGATAAATTTGACAAAAGAAAAAAAAAAGCCTTTTTATTAAAGATGTTACATTTACAGGTAGAACG
>BRZM01001436.1:0-60592 GCA_033238685.1 Lates japonicus
GGGTGGGAGCTCACGTTAAGAGCCACTTTATCCCTTCACCACATGCAGAAAAATACATTATTTAATAGTACTAAAGAATCCCAGATTGACCAAAAAGCTAAAAAAAAAAAAAAAAAGGCAAAAAATTCATACGGATTTCCCATCCATATGGTATGGAAAGACTGACCTCGGCAAGGGTGCTTGGCGTACCTCCTTGAAAGTGTGTGTGTGTTATTCAAGGTGCATATATTTCATCAAGGAAAATAAAAAATACCAAGACTCACTTAAACATTTGCATTGAAAAATTGAAAAGGTCGGTGAAAAATGTACAAGAAAAGTGGAGGAGAACATTTTAGCGTCTCAGCGTATCTGACAGCTATTAAAGTGGTGATAAAATGCAATCAAAAACCCAACCTCCATCCTGCGCACACAGGGTCCTCCGAGTCATTTTCATTAACCCACAACCATTATTTCACATAACGCATGCATCTTCATACCTCGACAGGTATGAAGACGCATGAGTGTGGCCACGGTACTTCAGCAATGAAGACAGACTAAATGAATATATAGAAGTGTGGAGTCAGCACAGGATGGAGGCATAATGTACACGCTAAGTGTAGCGTTGAGACTGGCCAACAGCTTTACATAAGCAGGTGAACATGCGCCACCCCTGTGTTTAAAGTGAGTGTGGACCTGGGGATGGAAACTCAAGAGAAAACAGGAAACAGCAGAAGTAAACAAGGATATTGTCAGAAAGAGAGCTAAAGTGTCTTAGTAGATGAGCATTCACCCCATCACACAACAGCTTGTGGGAAGACATACTAAGCAGAAGACTGCAAAGCAGATGTAAACAGTGGCAGATTCAACGAGTCTGAACAAAAAACATGTAAATAGCCTATAATGATCGCCTATAATAGGAAGCCTGTTGTTTAAAATGGGAACGAGAAACCATCTGTTTGCATTTTCTGTCTCGGTTGCAAAGTTTATATGAAGCAGTGTGAGTGATCCAAAATGTGAGTATAGTTTTGCAACTGAAGCACAGATTTAGCATGATGTTAGTACTTTGAGATACCTTGGGGGACATTTTTTACATCATTGTTGTTGGTCTTCAGTGAAAATGTCATCAACTGACTATGTAATATGAATATGGATGTATCTGTTGCTTCACAGCTATCATACAAAGACAAGAGATATCTCCTCTAGGCAAGAAAGTGAGCAAGCATGTTTCCCAAAATGTAGAACAATTCTTTTAATACAAATTTAATTACATAAATGCCTCTGTGGTGAAATTATTCCCAGACTAGCACCAGTCCACAGAAGCTCAGTGTCACAAACAGTAGAAGGAGGCGAGGCAGAGATGAATCACATTTATTTCACGCGTGGTAGGAAAAGTCTACTTTTTGTGGCTGAACTTAAGGTTTTTCTAAACAGCTTTGATGTTTTTTCCCTTTTGTCAAGTTTTCACCCTCTTTTATTATCTCGAATACTAAGTGCTGTGGTACAGGTGGTGTGGTGATAATGGCCGCAACTCTGATTTAGCTTTTAAAAAAAAAAGAGAGAACAAGTCAAAAAAACAGAAAAGGAGAAAACTGTTTTCACATCCTCAGAGCGCTCGAGACATCACTCTCCCTAATACCTCTTATGAAATACACACCTTAAATTGCCATATAGTATCTCTGGAAGTATAACTGCCCAACTTTGCAACATTTATAATATTACACAGGGAACTGAGACAGAGGCTAACTGAGCTTGTTGGCCTCAGACAGCATTATAGTAAATGCTTCAGGGCCAGTGAGGGGAACAAGCTAATTATGGATAGACTCTGTTTAAGAGGGACTCATGCTTCCATCTTTAATGAGGAAATTTGCATCTTCCATTAAATTGATGTATGTGTGCATACATCACATTATAGAATATTTCATATGAACTGGAGGAGTGAATTTGTGAGGTTCTACCGCCCACATAAGCTCCTGCTCGGAAAGATCAATTGGCCTGCCTTCTGCCGTCTCTGGCGTTTCCTCTTTTGGAACATTTAGATTGTTAAAAATCACTCGAGTTGTGCTGAAGTTATCACTCAGCTACTAAGTTGGTATGTAAAATAGAGGCAAGTTATATGGAAAAAAGTTCAGTTATATTAGAGAAAATGTGGCAATGAGCGTTGCTTCCTCCACCGTCTCTACATCACCACCAACACCGCCATCATCGTCAACTTCTACAACCCCTACGTAAGATAAAGAAGAGCCATATCAGGTAATGTATAAATGAGAGTACAAACAAGCTAGTAAACAGTGTGAATCTAATTAAAAGATAATGTCAGCCATTTTGTCACAAATGTTCCTACTGCTACAGGCCTATCTTCTAGCCCTTGGGCTCTCTATCTGTTGAGGGCTATTGCTCTCTACTTGCAGGCTGTATCTTTAGTTACGCTGCTATCTCCACTTCCCTCACCCCGGACTGTATCTTCCTGACTTGGTGGTATTTGTGCTGGCCGTCATGCTTGACTGTGCTGACCCAGTATTTCTCTCTCTCTCTCGAAGATCAAATGTCCTGTTTGGTTTCTCGCGCTGCATGAGGTTCAGAATATTCTGCGGGAGGCAAATGGGAATCAGAAAACAGATAAGCCTATAGGTTTATATATGACCACATACTGTAGGTCTGATGAGCTTTGGTGTACTGCTTTACCCAGTGTGCAAAAAAAATTTCAATTTTGTAGGGTTTTTTTTTCCTCAAACTCTTCCTCAATATGGAAACCAGTAAGAGAAATACAGTACATTAAAATTCTGTGTCTGGAAACCCTGTGTTTTGCACCCCACTGAATATGCCTCCAGACTTCCATTCTCTTTGAGGATGGCTAGACTTTACGCAAACATGTCTTGCTCGGAGGATGATATTTCTGACAGGAGAATTGACCAGCCCTATCTCCAGAGCAGCAACTGCACATTCAGAATGAACATCACCTCACAAACTGGCCGCTGGAGGGGAACTTGAAAGAACAGGAGGGAGAGCACTGACGCACCTCTGAAGATGGTTCAGCATCGACCACTGACAGCCGACTTCAAAGACCCAGTTATGAACATGACAGGCAGCCAGCGCAACAGCCTTTGAATCCAGTGCACATTTTTATCAAGAATTTATGGTCTATTTAGAAGTGATTTTTTTTGCAGCACCGGGAATTTGATTTGACTGTACATCTCATCGCTGACACGGTAACTCTCGCAGGTCTCTTCTTGATGTTGATATATATGGGACTTGCATTTTCATGAGTGCCTGATGTTATTCCACATGGCAGCCGTTGATATTAGCGCCTTTGATTCCTGAGGAGTTCTAAAGAAATGCTGCTAAGAAAGCCCCCCAAGGCACAAGTTGTTTATTTGCCCAGATATATATTAATCCAATCAATTTGCCTCAACTCACACTTTGTGGAGAATTGTAATGGAGCAGATGGGTGCACAGTAATCTGTGAAGAAAAAAAAGGAAAAAAAATAAAAATAAAAAATCAGATGCCCCAAGACAAAATCTTGGCGAGTTTTATGTACCAACATCATTTGGTATTTATGCATTCGTAGTACCTGCAGTTTCAGGGTGTGATGCTCATTTGCTTTTCATTATTGCTGATGAGGAAATGCACTGAAAACTATCATTGCGGTAAAAGTCTATTACATTCAAATTTCAATTGTATTCAAAATATATTTGTTAATTAAATATTCATAATTTGAGTTACAGCCTTTTTGCATATAACTTTGTAAATAAGAATAGGTATCTAAAAGGAAGAAAAAGGCAAAAGGTTAAAAAATATCTGTTTTCTTAATACATATTCAATCTACTCCACAGCATTTTGCTTTTTACTGACGGTCGATTAAGCAATAAAAACACAGAGACAGAATATTGTGTAACCTTATCAATCATGTTTCCATTTCATATGTATTGCCCTTCTCTCAGACTAAAGTCACTCTCAAGATCACTGGCGGGGTGTATCCAATTCTTTCACTCCATAAAATATCAACCTCCAAGACATAGTCACACTGTCTTGTTTGTATGAGAAGGTGGTGATACGTCTGAGTGTGAGGCCATGTGTGAGCGTGTGTGTGTGCTCAAGCATTTGTACTTTGCGTGTGTTGCAGTGTCATCCCAACCTGGAAAATGACTTATTAAAATGAAATTACGCAGTGCCCTGACCCATGGCAAACGGCATGAGCTGCAATTTGTCTAGCAGTTGAGCTGTGAATAAAATGTGATTGGCAATAATTTGGCTTTGCTGTTGATATAGCGTCCCATCCTCCACATCTTTTCTTCTATCTCCCGTCCTCTCCCCCCTCTGCTTATCGTGGATGTGTTGATCTAAGGGTGAAATATTACTGATATAGTGATCTGGGGTCAGCAAGCAGAGCACTGTGATGATGGGTAAGTGGGTGGTTGTGAGGTTAGGGAAGGGTTATATGTAGCAGGCAGAGCTGATGCTAATGTTAAATGCCAAAACTGACTACTGATCTCCATTAAAAGGGTGAGTGGCTGAGTGTGTGTGTGTTTGTGCGTGTGTGGGTGGGTGGGTTGCTCAGAGTCTGAGTAGGAGTGTGAAGCTGCACAGGCTGACCACAGTGCACTTGGCTATTTAAGCAGTTGTCTTATCCCCTTGTTTTATGTCATATCAATGTGTGTGCGTGCGTGCGTGCGTGTGTGTATACTTCATGTCTATGTGTTGTTATGAGGACTGCCTCATTTGTTTTATATTGGCCATTTGCTATGGTCATCTCTTTTAGCATAAAATGGAAAACAATTACAAGCAGCACTTCCCAATTTATCTCATTTGTCCAGTTTAATAAATGTCTTTTTTCTCCCTATGAAAATACACAAACACACACTCAGAGAGGAAAAAAAAAACGAACCAGGCCTATATGATAAAGGGAATGATAGAGGTGGGTAATGGAGGCAAGGCGTTAAAGACCCCAGTGCTGTGGTGGCCTTGGACAGGTTGATGTAGTTCTGGCAATGAGCAGCTCATAAAAAGTGCTATCCGTAGGCCTTAGGAAGATATTCTATCTCTCTGCTGCTAACGGCACAGCCTAAAATCACCTGCTCCATCAAAGTCAGGCCCCCCTCTATTACATAAAATGCACCGGGAAAACAGCGGAGGAAACAATAGGACTGTGTGTGCGCGCACTGTAGTGTTTGTGGTGTGACATTAGCTTTATTTAGCGAGAGAATTGGGAGGCTCAGTGCAAGGCAGGTGGTTATGGAAGAATAGGCTTTTTAGGGGGCGTTCGTCTTGATTGATTCCTCTGCACATTTGTGACAGTCAGTTACTTTCCCTTTGTTTACTGAAAATACATTGACAAACATAAAAATCCTATCCTATTTTTACTTATATTTGGGGTCAGTTAGACCACAGATCTAACTCCATGATTGACCTATGAACAAAACTTAAATAACAGAAATCTACATAGACTTATTTGGAGGGGGTAGTGCTGCATGTAAGGGGCTATGAGCATGAATCACAGATACAGAGCATTTGAATGTCCATTAAGTTAGTATTTAACTGGGGTCTTTGAGACCCCGAACAAAGGCAATGCATCATTTTCTGTAGAGAACTACTGAAACATGTAATGTAAAGTATATTTTCTGAGCTGTTTAAGTGTTAGTCTCTAGGACCCCGAGCTAAATATCAAGCTGTCCCCTTCAAAATGCTTGTAGAATCATTTAGAAAAAAAAAGTGTGCAAAAAACACAATCAGGTTAAATAAAGTCCCAGTACTAAGAAGGAAATTCTAGAAAGAAACACAAATAAATGTAAGTAATATAAGGTAAATATAGAAAGAATATGTAACAACTACAACAAAGCTGGCACAAGCTGTGCAGTACAGAGGTGCACAGATCCTCTGAGTTTATGCAGGCTCCTAGTAACACGGTGCTGTCAGACTAATGGTAACACATGGGCAAGTCCTACAGTAGAAGTTAAGTATGCAAAACATTGATGGAAAAAAAAAAAACAGAAACCAGTGTAGCACGAGGTAGAGCTACATAAATACATACAATACACAAATAAATGGACACAAGTGAAAGGAAACCTACAATATAACTATAAAAGTACATCAATACATATGCAGATGCGGACACATATAGTGTCACGTACATACTGTAAACCCATTAATGCAAAACATGCACATTTACATAAACCTACTTACAGTATAGACTACTGTATACATAAGTGCATAAACATACACTGATCAGCCACAATTAAAACCAGTCACCAATTTAAATTATGTAAATTAAAATATGTATATATGTGTATATACCTATATACCAATACATACACAAACACAAATATAGTAATCCTTGTACAAACTCAATTACATATGGTTATTCAAACAACACTCTTAGTCATGCAACATGTACTGTAGAAGCTTCTTTTCCTACTACTGTTTTAAGTCAAGACCTTTTATCTTTTTCTGGAATGCCTTTGGGCAACACAGCAGGGGGAAGAGGTAGGAGATGCATGTGGTTTATGCCATCAGCAGCAATGAATTCTCCAAAAATAACAGTTTTCCTCCATCACGCATACCCAGTTATTGTGATGGTAGTAATGATAATGATAGTCTGAAATCTTGGTGGGGAAAAGTCCCTCCTACGTGACGACAAAATGCCCTTTGTCTTAATTCAACACACTCGACAGGCTGGAAATAAGAAGAACTCAACCCACGTAATGATTCCTTTGATCGAGTCTCCTGAGCAGGGATGAGAAATCATTTTGACCCAAGGTTCATTTATGTGTCTCTATATATTATGGTGTCTGGAGAGGATCATAATACTTATGGCGGCAGCATGTCAATCAGAGGAGACTCTGAGAAAGTGTCTAATTATGAGCTGTGAAACTATAACCTGTAAAAGCAACAGAGTAATCACAGCCATTACGATTACCACTGCTATCAATATGCCCATTGTCAGGTGTCGGTTGCTCCTAGGAATAAAATTTCCCATCAACAGTTGATATCTATATTGACCTGCGTGCACAATTTGCTTGCTTTAAAGCTCTGGAAACTCACCACCTTAAATTAACACATCATGCTCTTAAATGTCTTCCACCTACTTTAAACCATTTTCACTGACAGTTACTATTTAGTGGTGAACCCTGTGACTCATTTTAAGGTCGCGCTGTTGTCATCTGTCACATGACAATGGGGGCACTTTGCGACGTCTCTACTCGAGTCTTCCTCCAGAGACAGAGAACTTAAATTTCCTCTCAGAGCTAATAGAAATTTAACTCTGCCCATAACTCTGCTGAGTCCTCGAGGCTCGACACTAGGCAGGGCCCTGGAGGAAATAGCTTCAGATGTCATTTACTTTACTGTTCTCTTCTTATCTTTTTCATTTCTTCCCCCTTCCCTGCTCCCATATCTTTTCATGATGTTTGCTGTCATTGGCAGTGGCTTGAGTGGCCACGTCGCGGAAATATTGATTTCTTCCCTGGCTTTTTTTTTTCTTTTTTCCCCCTCCTCTACAATCACTCCTCCTCGTTCTCCTTCCCTGTGTTGCATCTGAGCCTCTGCATTTTGACGCCTGACCAACCCACTTCACTGGCAGCTCATCCTGCTTCTTTCTTTTGCTCTCTCCCTTTCTTATTCTTTTTTTTCTCCCTGAGACTCGATTCTGACGTCACGGTGTGGCTTCGCTGTCTCTCGAAAGCACTCTCCGTTATGGGGTAGCTGAGAGTATGTGGGGGGGGGGGGTGTGGTGGTGGCGGCGCTGAGGGAGTTTCTTTCTGCCATCACTTCACTGTATTCTTCCCTACATCCATCAAAGCGGCAGAGGCCCGTGTTCAGGCACTTGGCTCGCTGTCGACCTCAGCCACTGACGACTCATTCCCCTGACAACGCACAAATAACTGTAAACTTTTGCTATTAGTGAGGTCACTGCAAAGTGAAATGTCTTTTTTGAAGAGTGTTGACACAGATCTCCTCCTCTGCAAGAGAGAAAAGACCAGGACTTCCAATCTTTGTTTCCAAAAAGAAGCAAGGAGAGGTTGTTGCAATCATTTTACAGTGCAGTAATATTTGCTCTGTGGTGGCATTTATGTATAGTATGGCATTTCTCAAATTTCAGAAGAGTAGACATTTCCTCAGTTTTTTAAGTCTTGAAGTGATTCTTAATAAAACTGAACAAGGGAATAAGTACTGCCAAAACTTTAATGTCATAAAGAAGCAAATATTTAATGCAAATATTTGAATGCTAGAGGTGTATGACTGCAGGTATAAGACTTATATGAGGAATAGTTTCACATTTTTAGATATGCTCTTATTTGCTTTCTTGCTGAGAGTTAGATCACTTTCATGTCTAGCCATAAAATATAAGGCTATGACCTATGCTGGCTGCAGCTTCTTATCAATGTTTGCAACTATGGCCATAATTTCCATCAGTTATGATATCACTGTACTCACTGATATATTTGCTGAGGCCTGTGAACACCAGCAACAAAGTCCAATGAAGCAAGGATCATAAGGTCAGACGATCAGACAGGTTGTTATCAAGCCAACAATTTGGTCATATGGTCTCAGCCACTTAATTTGGAGGTAAAACCGAGAGTGAGCACATTTGAAATGCCAGTAATAATACCTTATTGCAAAGGGAAAACTGCAAGCACAACCACTCTAAGTACAGCAGGTCAAAGTGGAGCCAAAATGTGGGTCTGTAAACTGTCATGGGTGTTTTGAGCAGACAGTTTGGGTTGTAATTTTACCAGGTGCCTTTGTAGTGTCTTTTATATACATTTGACTAACCCAGAGGTCTGTTTAAAATCTGTGTGATCACCTAATGCTTGTGTTTCTGGCTTCAACGGATTTCCTTTTAGTGATCTCACCAGATCTGGTGAGTATGTACTGATACCTATAAGTAGGTACTGGGGAATAAGATGTGAACTTATGGAATAAGGGGGTGACAATTTGGGATCTTACAAAGAACTTATGTATTTTATTATTATTTTTTCAACTACTAGGTACCTATTCTATCATTATGTATGACCTTTTGAGCTACAATTTGGATGTTTGGGAGGAACCTAGAGAATTTATACAATATAGTTTGGCCTGCTTGTTGGTAATGAAATAAAATCACATCAGATTTATTAGTGATACAGAAGTTATCACTACATCTTCCCTGACATGTCCAGATGTGTGTTCAGATTTATGTTAATAATGTACCCTGTAATAATAATAGAATAGGTACCCAGTACTTAAATGATAACTACTTTATAAATTCTTTAAATTCCTCCCAAATGTCCAGATTATTGTTCAGTAGGTCATACCGTAGCCTGTCATGATAGAATGGGTACCCAGTAGTTAAATAGTCTAAGAACTGCAGTGTTCCCCAGCACCTATATTTGTACATACTGTACTGATTCCACTGTAACTTTAAGTAATTACACTGTATGTTACTGGCTGTAATCCTAACCTTGCAATTTCATGCAAATTCACTCCATAGACTTTACCATCCTATTACCGTTAGCAGACTATTGACTGTTGACAATTGGGCCCACACTTTTCCATGTTCAAAAACACATACTAGTTGCTGCTACTGCTTTGTCTGATTACTAATGTGTATTGACAATAATAACGTTCCACTAAGCAGATGCCCAGAGTCTGCTACTGAAGAGGACATTAGCATTGTAGCTTTACTAGCTCCCATTAGCAGTAAACAAATGCACCTGTCTCTGTTTACCATCTCTGCTATATTGCCTCTGACAACACACTGACGCCAAGTCATAAACACAGAGGAGGAGCAATTCATCTTTATTGCATGTAATCATTCTAAACATCCACATGGGCTATCTGTTCCTCTAAGACAGGTAGGGAGGTAGCCAAGTATTATCCCCCCAACCCCCGTGACTGAGGTTTATCATTTCACCTGAGCGATCCCATTGGTCCACAGTCAGGAAGTATGTCAAGTTTACCGCATGGGTGTATGGGGAGTGTTTTTTCTTTCTCTGTTACCTATGTGTCGTTCGTGTTAACAGCAGGTGCGATACGATACACAGGTTACAGTAGTTGTGTGATATAATGGCTTTTATTAGTGAGCATGATTAAAGTCAGTGAGGAGAGGGAGCGGGGCAGGTGCTGGGCTGATGAGCAGAGTGACAGTGTTAATAGACTGAGGCTCCAGGGAGGTGGCCCCCGTTTGCAGCACCGATCCGTCTTGATTTCTGCACATTGCCTTCTTCAATTACACTAAGTGTTTAGCTCTAGTCACCGGCAACCTGGGCATGCATAGACCGTCACTGGGGATACAGGAGCTCACCATACATTATGCACAGTACATTATGCATGAAAATAAGAAATACAAGTCAGTCGTGCTATCATTTGGAAACTTTTTTTCCCTCCCTGCATTCGTTAGTACCGGTGACTACAGTTGCCTGATTGGATATGAAGTGCTGGCCTGTAATCTGTAGATGCTGCCGCACTATCTCTAAGATGTGTCCGGGCTCTTCGCTCAGCAAGAAAGAGAGAGATGATGCAGAGATAAGACATTGAGGGATACTCTCTCTTCACAGGGGCACAGAGGGAATTAAAGGTGTCCTCTCCCATCTGAAAAAAAAAAAAAAAAAAAGGTTATTATCTTCATCACCTAGCCCCGGCACCTGACACCGCGCAGCACCTTTACTCAAGATAAGACCTAATCTAGACTCTTGCTTATGTCTTTATTTACTTGTGTCAAGGTTATGAGCTACAGCGCACAGAACACGCTGTCCCTATTCAATCAAACCTGACAACACAGAGTTGGATGAAAAGAAAAAAATAAATTGATACTTTTTGTGTATTACGTGCAGCATATAATAAGGTTACTGTTCAAAAAGGAAAAAAGTAAACACCAACACGCTGTTTGGCTTCAAAGAGCCCCTTGAATTCGGGTTATCGACTTTCGCAAAGTGAAAACAAGGGGAATGCAACTGCACATTAATTAGGACATGCTGTAGGAGCCAAATTCTCCAGTGAAGCTAATGTAAATGAAGCATACATTTTCTGGGTGACAGAATGAGAAAGACGTCGGCAAAGAGGCTTTTGATGATTCTTTGTTCAAGCACCGAATTATCTTCCTGTGTTCATCTTGACACAATAAACAACCGTCAAGAGAACAGCTGTCAGCAGAAATGTACATTCCACCAGGTAACGATTCACACATTAACCAAAATGGCCTAAGCAGCACGTTGTCTCACGTCTAAGAGCGAATGTGGATTCCTCCTGAGGAGACACCGGCTTGTTATGGGGAATGCTGATGACAGGCAGTGAATCTAAATTCCTATAGATCGTTTCTATAACCTTTCTCAACTGAGAAATAACAGAGACGTGATCCCAGCACCACTGCTCTTTAGATTGTTCCCTTGCTGTCACTTGACACAAATAAGACAGTGACGCCTGGGATGCGGCACCGCTTACCTCTGCATCGAGCGCGTGGGGGGAACGTGCCATCTTTTGACCCCCTGATGCATTTCAGAAAAGGTCAAGCTGACAGTCGTCATCTCATCAATCCACTGTTGCGACTCTGTCAATCTTCCCAGGGACCCCCTCCGGAGGTGGGGTGGAGAGCGTTAGAGAGCAAATTTCCCCATCCTGATTCTCCACCACCCACCATTCGTTTGCCTTAGAGAGATGGGCTTGGGAGGGGGTGACCTTCGTGACCACCTTATCTTGTGGAAAGGTCACAGCAAGGCCTCTTGAAAACCAGAGGGGTGGGGAGGATCGATCTGGAGGCTTTCTTTTATTTATCTCGGTAGACATGCTGCTCCTGGTGTTCTTCCAGGCCAATGGTGAGGGGGAGAGATAACGATCTATTAGTGTTGCAGATATCCTCCTCCTTACCTCTCTCCCCCTGCAGCCCCCCCCCCCCCCCCCCCCCCCCCCCCCCCCCCCGTCCCTCGCTTTCCCTGTCAGACACCCTAACTCTATAGAAGCCCCTGGCCCTGAGCCAGATGCGTTTGGTGGAAGGAAACTTGGAGGTCATCAGAATGGGATGGCTGACATCCCGGGGTCAACACGATCAAGCCATGTCATTGCTTAATACAGTGTAGGGAAGGGTGAGAAATCAGGCTGCCCTGAGAGAAGCTGC
Source organism: Lates japonicus (assembly GCA_033238685.1). Taxonomy (NCBI): domain Eukaryota; kingdom Metazoa; phylum Chordata; class Actinopteri; family Centropomidae; genus Lates; species Lates japonicus. The sequence continues at coordinate 12,063 of BRZM01001436.1, forward strand.
AGAGCTATTAGAACTGTAGGAGCAAATAAAAAAAAAAGAAAAGAAAAAAAGAGGGGGTGTGAGGGGGAACATCACATACACTTTTCTGTCCCGTCCCCTTTGACTTTTGCAGTGCAGTGTATTAATGGCCCACTCTTATCACCATTTATCATTTGAACAGTGCAATATATAGGAAGTGGTTGCATCAGTAGAGGGAAAACAAAGGCAAGATAGAGATGTTACACGGAGAGATGAGTGTGTCGCTGAGAGCTGGGATGATTTAATTAAAGAGTTTTCTTTCCCTGCTGTTTTCAGGTCTGTGTTTGTTTGGAGATGGAAAATGAAACAAATGACTCATTGACATTGCAGCTGACTCACACATAGCTCAAGATGTCTTAAGCCCCTAACGCTGATGATATTCACGCAGTAATCCTGTTGTGCAGCGCAACACATACAAACACGAGCGCACAAACACACAATCGTAAGTCACTTTCATTTACTAAAACGCCGCTTTTGTCTGCACATTTAACACTTCTGCACATAGTAAAATCTCCCCGCCCAAACATGCTTTCGAATATTTCTCCATTACCCCACCATCATGGTCAATTAGCCCCACTCTCCACCTTTATCTCCGTAACCAGGGTCCTCATCTGCTGCTTGTGTCATGGGCCCCGCAGATAAATAATTCAGCGGGGGGGGGAATTTACAGCTCCCGTCTTGCCCAGTCAGGCCGTAAATTCTGAATGAGGGGAAACAGGAGAATATAGTAGGGGAGAGGAGAAGAAGGGAGAAGAGGAAGGGAGATGAGGGAGGAGAAGGGCTGTGGGGAAGTGGTCCCCCGGGGGCCATAGTCTCACACAGGCAGCATCATAAAGTCACCATTAGAATGCTGTATTTATAACAGTGGGTTTGCCCCGGGCTGCGGCTGCGATTCTGAATCCCCCCCCTTCCAAACACACACACACACACACACTCGCTGACTCTCTCACTCTCTCTCTCTATGGAACACACTAATCATACCTACCCAAACACACACACGCACAAATTCACACATTCACATACTACACAGCCCCCATATCCACATGATAATGTCATTCTCCTCAGTATTAGTAGAGTCTCTCCATAAAACCCACACTGTGTCCTTCTCCTGGCACGGCTGTCCCTATATATGGTGTTCAGCAGGGCGCCGGCATCACAGAATATCAATGGCTTAATGAGGCGAGGGCTCTTTCTGATGTGCCGCAACATTGACTCTTTGGAGGGAACACGGAGAGTGAAACGACTCTGTGAAGAGATAACAACGCCCCCCGATGGACTGCTGTCCAGCTCCGAGCATGCTCAGTTGTGGCTGACATAATGGTAGCCTGTAATGATACAAAACATCTCAGCGTACAAGGGTCCACTCCCTCTTTTCTCAATACTACACTATAAGATTTAAAATGCTACTGAGCGCTTTTTTGCTTCAGGGCTATTCTTGTCAAAGATCTAATAAATCTTGCAGATTTTATTAAAAGGAAAATGCCAGTGTTTATACTTCTTGGGTCATTTATTTCATTTTTTTTTTTCATTCTTGCATTAACCTTGGGCAATTTGCTGCTCTGCCACTGTAATTTGAATCAAATCCATTAAATTGACGTTGTTAAGGACATATGATCCATGGCCATATCTACTCATGAATTCTTGCAAAATTATGGCTAATTTAGAAGATTTCAATTGATACACATGGGCAGAATATTGTGAAATTGTCTCTAGTGTGAATTATAACGTTGTTAGTGAATGGACTTCTTCAACTTTTATACACTCATAAGAAGCCTAAGGAAGCCGTTTCTAAAATAAAATGGGTTCTGCTTATTTTACTGATGAATTATGTCCTTCAACTGACAAGGAGTCTGCCTATGGCGCATCTATATTTAACAAGCTTCTATGAGTAAGTGAGGTTAATGTGACTTTGAGTTACAGATATGTGACAAGCCAGCTTTTAAACAACATATGGTTGAGTCAGATGCAGCTGAGGAAAGCCAAAGGTGAGCAAAAATATTCAGTAGAACCAGTAAACATAGCACAGTAAGCACACCAAATCCCCTGTGCCTTTTCATACACTCTGCTGAAAAGCAATAAGAGGAGGTACAGTACCTTTTGTTTATCTGTCCCACTCATGCGTTTATTGTCAAACCTTGTTTAGGAATATAATTTCCCTTTAACTGGCCTTTTGCTTTCCTGGCGCTCTTCAGGCGCTTTCATGTCAGCGGTCTACAGTGGGGCAGCTGCCTTGGAATAAACTCCTTTTATTTAAAGCTAGCCAGAGGGGTCAGAGAGCCTGATCTGTCATTGGCAGTGTAATAAACAGAGAAAGAGAGTTCCACATAAACACCTCCAACCAATATGAACAGCCCACTACAGGAAATGAAAATGTGGCCACAGGAAGTTAACCCTTCACTGTTCAGGAGGGGAAGGTGGGTGGGGTGGTGGTGGGGGTGGGGTGGAAAGAAGAGACACTCCGCTGCAATCCAGTCTTCAGCTGAATGCCTCCGTATCCTTTGTCTGGGTTGTTGTAGGGGGCACTTCCTGAGGGTGTCTGAACATGCATTAATTGGTTGTCATGGAGAGATACGGCTAAATGCGAACAGGGTGGCGGTGTCGAATCCCATTTAATGAGAGAATAAAACAGTCTCCCATTGAAGGCAGATAGGGAGAACCGTATTGACCCGCGGTGGTGCTCGTGAATAACCAGTTGTCTCCCTCAATCGATCACGACACAATAACAGACAACATGGAAGGAAGGGTGGCATGATTTGTGAATGACACAGAAGGTCAAAACACACATATGATGTAGTGACTTCTCCTTTTTCCATATCTCTGTAATTTTGCCTTTTATGCCCACACACATGCTCTTGACTCTCCGTGACAGTGTCCTCTGTGCGGCACTGCTCCGGCCTCCACCGTTCATCCATGCATGGTCATTAAGCTCAACGCTGCGCGATTCTCAATGAGGCAGCGCCAGCAACCGACTTGACCCTTTGAGGGCACCACTCTGACTTGTACCTCCTTCTCCTTCGTCTTCTTCTGTTCTCACTTGTCTTATTCCCCACAGTCTGCCTGTCAAAGGGCCAAAGCCTTGGCTGCTTGTTGCGCATGCTAACATCCCAGGCTGAAAGATGGGACAGAAAAGGAGAGAGAGGGAGAGAGAGAGAGACAGACAGACAGACCGAGGCCGAGACCGTTCTAGCTATGGCCGCCAACCACCGACAGACTTTGAGAGCTGAGTGAATAAATGCCCTGTCTACTTGGGACAGGGTGCACTCACTCTCGCAACCCGGCACGCATGCATAAAACCCTAGGGGTCGGGGGCCGGGGAGCGGAGAGATTCTCTGCAGAGAGATTGATAACGCCCCCAGCTTCAAACAGCGGACAACCCAAGCAAGCCCAATGTGACTTTTAAAAACCCCAATGAATAGTGCATGGAGATGGGTCAAGGGCAAGATGGGTGGAGGGAGGGCTAAGGAGTTTTTTCTTATCAATCAGGGAGTCAAGGGGGGGAATGTGAGAAGACAAGCACCAAGCTGGGCTTGTTTGTGGGGCTGGGGGGGGGGGCGGTGGCGGTGGCAGGATAAAGCTCCTTTTGATAGCTGTGAAATGGAGAAACAGATGCAGAGAGGTGGAAGGAGCATTATGGCTGGTGATAGTAAATACTCCAGGGTATTGAGCCTTTTAGGTTTATGTCACTGGTGTCATGTTGAGCTAGCCTGACTGAAGTTAATCTGGGAGTTTTCAGAGGTGAGGACAAAGCAGAACTATCTGAACAGAAACTTGTGATGTCTGAGGCCATTTATCAAAACTTTGACTAATGCATGTAGCTTATTTTTACCATATTGTGGCCAATAACATTCATTGTAAAGTTGTCCAGCTAGGTTTTGAAAGATTAGATGAATATTCATATTATATATCTTTATATTCTTGCATTCTCCTCCAACAGTTTCACGAGACACATCAAAGCCTGATGACCTAAAGTAAAAAGAACAAACTCCTGAGCCACTGACTGATTAGCGTGATTGAAAATGATGCCCTCTATTCAAAGGGCTGCAGAGAAGAATAACAGGTGGGAAGGGCTTTCATAATGGCAAATCAATATAGAGAATCTACAGCACAGTTCAGCCTAAATGCCACCCCGCCCTTTGGCCTCTTATCAGCACCCAATCACAGGCAATCAAGCTCTTTTAAAGGCTGATTTAACCCTGATGAGCCCTAAGCTGGATGAACCTCACAGACAGCACCAGTCACTCTGCCCCTCTCACACACACACATATACACACGGGCCTGCACACAAAACACTGTCTGCAATATTGCGGCACAGATTAAAGCCACATGAAAGGGGAAGAGACAAAGGTGACGTCTCCTCTTTTCAAATGGCAAGAGCGTGACTTGACATGAAGCGAGAGGGTGAGTGCCTGGGTGAACAAAAGGCTGGCGCTGAGCGAGAAAAGGGCAGAGGCGGGAGCAGGGCAGCAGTGGTGGTGTGGGTGGAGGTGGAGGGAGGGGTTGTGGGGGGCAGGCTTTAATTAAAAGGATTATATTGAGGTGCACAGCGCTGCAGAGGAGCGTTGTCCACCGGGCCCAGATTGACTACAGTAATGAAACCTATCCCTGTCGGAGGAGATGGAGGGAGAGCGGGGAGAGGAGGTGGAAATGTGTAGCACTGAGGGGAGGGGGTCAAGAAATCATAGAAGAACGGGTTTGGAAAAAGTAAACACTAAGAACAAATGCATGTAATGATGGGATCATCAAATAGAATTGTAAGATGGGAGCTTAAAGTAATAAATATACAAGGTCATAAAGAATAATAACAATGAATGAACTATGGCATTAAATTAGAAGTTCTCATAGATTAAAGTCATTACAGATATGCTTCCGGCCAAGTGAGAGTTTCCCCTCTTTAATGTAAATGAATGCTAAGTTTGGCATATCCATCCAGTGCCTCTGCTTCTCATTAATTTTTATCTCTGCAGATATAATGAAGTCATAATAGCAGGGAGTCTGATGAGTTGTCAATTAGAAACTTGAATGATCCCTGTCCTGAAATAAAAAAAGGACCCTGAGAGAAGGTTATTGATTCTACTGCTCTCTTTAACTCAGTGGTAGGCATCACCTGAGGCATCGGCTCGCACTCATTCTTACCTGTGTTTGTCCTTCAGTCACTCTATGAAATCATCTTTATTGTATGCGGTGAGGATCAGCTTTTTAAAGGACACCCGACATCAAATGGGGATTTAGGTTTTTCTCTTGCAACCCTGTCTGTTGCCGGTTTTTGGCATTAGATTATAAGATGCAATAAAATCAACATAACAACAGACTAACTCGAGAATTGTACTGTCACACATGGCCACTTGCAAACTTTTCAGTGTGGAGATAAGTCCCCTCTGTCTGCCTCTGACTATATTTTGTGTTATCATTCCAATCCGTTGTGTTGTGTGGAACTGCATGGCTTCCCGCCGCTGCTGACCAAGATTAACATTATCTCTGACCACCCTGCCAGAAAACCAGACTCTGCAGTAAATGAATTAGATAGAGGCAAGACAGAAAAAGTATAACTTTTGGCACCTGCTGTCTGTTACATTCCCCAGGTTTGCCATTTTCATTACGTTTGTATCTTATACACACTATGAACCATCAGTCTGACCAAGTGGGCAAACAAAGTTAATTCGTGAAACTGTCATTCATGCATGTATTGGAAAGAAAAAAAGAACCATAGCAATGTTTTGTGTGCTTTTGCCTATTTGCTACATTTTATGCACACTTTGCATTACTGTTGACCATTTTGTAAAGCATACCAATAGCAGTACGTCTCTCCCCCTCAGACGATTCGATACGTATCTATTTACACAGCCCGTGATCTGATACAAATGCAATACACATACATTTGTAATGATATGACACATAGGAGTTCAAAGCTGAATCAGTGCAATTTTATTTAGCCTTTTAGGATTTGGGCTATTTTTAATAAGTGTGACTATAATAAACTAAATACTAAATACTCTCAGAAATACTCCAGAAAATGATGTCTTACACAAACAATAGTAAACACAGAGAGAGATACACTGTATATGTTTTTGCCCAGTCCCTAAGGAGGATGAATTTTTCACTAAAACGCTGCTAGCTGGGTACTGTTTACCTCAGACCCTGGGTCAGCATCAGCTCTGTACGTGTGTGTCACTGTAAATAGAACAGCACATGGCTTCTATAACCAGGGGGAGTTGCAGCCAGTAGCATTAGCTCCTGACGCTGGCATTACTTGCCTCTGGTTGACTGCTCTTGTTGGTATTTTTACTGTCAGAGAAGCTTGTGGTGCTCCCGGTTGATTTTATGATGAAGTTTATGATCAAATGCATGAAGATTTAGGTAGTGAATGGTGGTGTGATCAGTGAGTGTAGCAAGCAGGAAAGAGTGGGGTGGATCATACACAGCATCATACATGTATGCTAGAAGTACAGGCGAGCAGAGAGAGAGAGATTTACTTGAAAATAGCAGTTTTGAAAAGTTGCCCCCCCCAATTTGCTGTAGAATGTGTTTGTGTATGTGTGTATCAGTATCAGTCATTCTATACATCCCTACATACAATTATGTGTAAGACATTTTAATCTAATCAAAACTCCAGACAGTCACTGATTTCCACTCATTTCCATACCATACAAAAATCAGCTTTCTTTAAATGCCTGATTGTGTCAGTGTTTTGCTCAAGGACACTTCAGCAGGACAGAGTGAAAATATAATAACACAGCATTTGTTAGTTAGATGACTTACAGTACTGTAGTGAGTGTGGGATGGTTCTGTAATATAAGAGCATATGTTATATTTTATGTCAGCAGTAAATACATTGAATTAAAGTGTTCTCTAAATACTGGGCTGTGGCTAACATATTGCCCAGAATTATTTACGGTTGCGTCACATCTGTGTCTCTGAAACTGCTCTGTTTCTAGTATTTTCATGGGTTAAAATGTATATCTTATCTCAACAATGTCAGTATCGAACATGACACAAATAGTGTGTTTTGGATGGTTGACATACAGTTTTGTCATGAAAGCAGTTTTTAAGCAGAGCAACAGATCAGTACAACATGACGTATTTTGTCCTTTTCTTCATAAAATGCACTTACACAGGAGATTTTTTTCAATAATGTGGCAACTATGCAGCACAAACCAGCATATGGTCATGCTACAGCAGAGACTCAATATAAAATAATGTGTAATATTATCTTACATCTCTTGCCTTTAAAAAGGTCAGCTGCAAAAAGCCAAGCCTGTCACAGGCCTAATCATATTGTGTTATATAAGATATGAATACATTTATGGTGTATAGCATTTCAAAAGACAATATCTACTACTGACTGACTGAGAATTTCCAACCACCTTTGTTAACTCTAAATGACTTGAAAGAAAAGTGCAGTATCCGTATGTGCAATAGATCTTTATATACTGTTGATATTGTGAATGGAATATGGTCGTTGTGTTACCAGAGAATGACAGCAGTGGATTGTAACTTCTAAAAGCAGCATTATATAACCTGAAAACTGCTCAAAAGTTGCTTATGTGTTGGCTTAGCATTGCGGAAAGGCACTCCTCAAGTGAGTGTGCCTGAAGAGGTATGAAATGAATTTCATACCTTCTTCCCCTCCCTCATTTGCCCAGCGTTTTTCTGCTGGTCTCCTCTGCTCAAGCTATGTGTCTCACCATTACAGAGCTAATCCATCCATGACAATGTTCAATTTCCTCTGGGGAATATGGAGTGCAGTGGGGAAAATTTGCAACCCTGTGGCCCATCTAAGTAGCATTAACGACAGCGCCCACATCCCTCAGAGCCTGAGCTTTGTCTGAAAAGAGAAACTCATTTGTACTGAGTGGTTCGATTTGAAGGATCTGGCAATGTGGTGATACAATCTCCTATTACAGACAAATTTTCTGATATGAGGGAGACCAAAAAAAAAAAAAAAAACAAGTTTAGCCAAGAGCTGCTACAGGTTTTGACAGATATCACATTTGCATTGTCAGTGAAAGAAAGTTTGTTTTATGTACACTGATAATTGAGTGATTAACTTGTGTAAATCCTGCATACGACAGGAAAATCTTGCTTTGTTGTTTGCTTTACTTTTATCATACTGCACATCCTTGCCAATAAAATAAGTGGCCAAAAGTATCTCATGATGGGAGACTGAAGACCTACAAGACCATGGTTGGTTAGTTGGGTTTTGCGAGGGGTTTGTAGCACAATGCTGTCTGTGTTTCAAACATTTTTTACTTTCCTATTCTCATCTGATTACATTTTTGGGGGGGATTTAATTTCCCCGTGATACGGCAAACCCTGAGAACTGACTTTTTTACATTTTTTTAATTAAATGTGCTTTAAAAGTGGCTTTGTTTTTCTGTGGCTTTGTGACTAAAAGTCACAGTTGAGCTCATAGCAAATAAACAATATAACGTGATATATGTGACCTGAAGGAACAAAACATACAGCAACAGAGAAACATCTTTATTTTTGACATGGATGGCCTCAGTGGGAATGAAAACCTTGGTCTGGCATTTAATGCCAGCACTCAGGGTGACCCCATGATATGACCTCTTACATAGAACACAGTGTGTCTGTATCAGTATATCTCATGATAAGAAACTTTATCTTTAAGCCTTTAATTACTGAATAATATCACAGTAGTCTATAGCCTTCCATCCAGCAGTGTTTTTATTGCCCTAATATAGCTGCCATATTTCAAACCATGTTGTGCTACCTTTCAGTTGCTTCCAAAATGTGCATCTGTCTGGCCTTCTGTGTGTCTGCTCAATACTCTATCGACAGACCAATCATTCCACAATCATGCTCAGCACACCATCTTTATTACTGATTATTGACCAGGTCATCACCGCCTGCATGGCACCTTACACTGACATCAGGTGCCCGGAGAGCAAGAGAGAGAGAGAAAGAGAGAGAGGGAGGGAACCTGGAGTGAAAGAGAAGCTAGGAATCTGTCAGCACTCTGATGAGCTGATCTACTGCTGGGTTTTGGATTGCCAAGCTAGTGACCTACAGGTGGCAATTAAATGTCAAGACATTTGGATTCCAATTCTGGTCTGTTGCTGAGTCACATAAGTCATGCGGTAAATTCAGACGTGTCAAAGAAGCGAGATCGTTTCTATCAGATGTAAGTTGTCGCCTATAACGTCCCCAACCTGGACTGGAAAGAAATGCCCTTCACTTATTTGTCACACGGTGGGCAAACGACTGGCTCCAGCAGTGAAAGATACTTCAAGAAACTTGCAAAGAACCCAGTGAATGTGCTTGTTGCAGGGTTTGCTGTGGGTTAAATGTGCAAATGCTCTAATATGCAAAAACTGAGAACTCATATTTGACTTTAACACCACCTGCTAAAGCTGCATTAATATGAAAAAAAAACAAAAAACTTTTCACTCTAATATACAATGTGGAAAAAGAGCATTCATGTTTATACATACTGTATGTGTAGAGGCAGAATTACCCTTTGGTACTAGTAGTACCTTGCTATGCAGATAGTACATTATTTGTGCTGCTAAAATAGTGAAATTTACATTAAACCTTGCCCAACTCAATACTGTACACTTATATGCACACTTATAAAGTATATACTGTATACTCATTTTCTAAGTATACATTTTTTGCCATTAACACACAAATATAGCATATGTCACAGTTTTATACTAACTGGTAATGATACATTACTTGCGAGGGCAGAGATCAAACTGTTTCATCACCATCCACAATTCAAATCTGTGAGCAGCTCCTCCATTTCCTTCATACGTTACATTGTCCACCAAAGCACACTCAAGTAACACTTTTAGTGTGTATTCTGTCTATTTAGAGTGTGCTTTATTTTGTCACTTTTCCAGTGTGAATGCAGTATATCCTTAAAACGTGCCCAGAATTAGTATGAATGTGGGACACGGCTACTGCAGAGTCCCTACAGAGGCATGGGTGCTTCAGTTATACAAGTCTAGCTTCATCAGACTGCTGAAGTGTTGCTCAGTCCTTGGAAGTGTGTGATTGCAAACAGCTCAGTTGTGAGCAATGGGCTCTTTCTTCGAGGCATACATTTCTCCCATTTTTCAGTACTTCCTTGAATGTAAAATAAAAAAAATATAAAATTCCATCCATTGTTGTGAGGTTGCAGCAAAAGCTTTGGAGACAACAGTCACAAAATCTCAAATAAAATGAAATTATCTGAATAGGGCTAACTGTTTTTTTATTTGCCCTGATTTATCTGGGTGAACTGCTCCTCTAGGATAAGTTACTGTAGTTCGCTGCTGCATGAGGCCCGAGACCACACAAATGATATTTCAGAGAGGATAAATTACAGGTCTTTTCAGTGAATGTATGTTTTCAGCATGTTAAAGAGTGAGTGGCTAGTTTATTGTAGGTGCTGCTACCAGACAGAGAAAAAATCATTCCAACTATTTCAGTGTTTACTGCAGTAGCATGTGCATACACACTCCAAATATCATCCAATAAATAGATAGAACACAGAGTTACACAAAACAGACACACATAGGCATATTTCAGATATTGATATCAGCACCCTTCCATTCTCACCGCTATTATCATGTGTGCTGTTGTGGTATAAGCTGAATGTCACTGAGACTGTATGAGACATCCCCACATCTACAGCATCTCCGTCAGTATCTGAATTAGCAGCATTTTAGTCAGTGCATCCATCAGGCCTTTTCTTGAAAGGAGGATCCATGACTTTCCGTAACTGTTTGTTTCTGTCAATCAAACCAGGTGATTTGAATCAATGATCGCACACTAACTCGCCTTTAATATACTCAGGTGACTGAGTAGAGCCCTCGCTACCACACACATGCACATACCATTTTGAAGTTGAAATTTAGGGAGCTGTTCGTGGGTACTTCGTAACTCAGAAACCAATAATCTGACATACACTCACTTTGCAATTTGAACGGCCTATCTAGCTCTCTTTTTCCATTTGTTACACAAGTATTTTTGTCGCTTTTCATGTGAATAACTACACTAGTACAGCACTATGAATGCCTTGCAGGAGAGACTGTGTGAACTGAAAATGTGTGCCATTATCCCCTTATTTAAATGATATTACACCCCCCATGACGATTTATACAAAATACTTTGACTTACGATGTGGTTGTCGTACAAACTACTCTTTCATGCAACATTGGTGGCCTGATGTGCAAACCACATTGCCCGCTCATGAGCTCAAAAGTTGTTCATGGCGAGAAACGGAAGCAGTGTATTTTGCATTTTGCCAAAAATGCAAGATCAAACTGCTGATGTCGAAGCCATGACATCTTGTCTCAGCTCTAATCCATTGTAACCAACATGATTTTGAGCTAAGCACTGCTTTTGATCTCTGTGAAAGTACAAACTATAAACTTAATACAGCTATCATGTTAAGTCAGATGAGTGTTTGATTCTCAAGCAAAGATTTTGAGCTGAGATTCGCTTTAAACTGTACCCTAGTGGCCACATCTATCATTGAAAATGAATAAATTCAATAACAATAAAATATGCAAGCGATTATTATTTATCAAATACCCACTGTAAAATACTTGTAAATACTACACTCCAGAGTAGAATCAGTGCAGAACACTTTGCAAAACTGCATGATATGATATACCAGGACAAAGTGAAGTGATTTAATTAACGATCAAATAGCAAGCAATGTGTGCTAAATGACTGTAATGTGCTGAATGGCAAAGAAGTGAACAAACATAACTGAACTATGGAGGAAGTGACTACAGATAAAGTTGTCTTATATTAATTTCGATATAACAGTGGCAAGTACCCACCTGCGGACAACCTCTCCAAAAAAAAAAAAAAAAAAACGGAGACAAACTGCAGGTCGATGGATGAACTATGATGAAATGGAGATAACTTGATCAGTCCACAGACAGTGACTAATGGAGAAAGAGCTAGATAAAAGACAGCACCTGTATGATTTTGTCGGATATGAGGACAATTTCGTTCACACACAGCCTACATTCAAATAGAAACGTTGATACTTTTCAGCAAAAACTCTACAAGACTACTGAATCAGTCATAAAATTCATTCACATGCTTCATTGTCTATATATATCGACATTGCTGTTACAGTGTTACTGATAACAATGGTGAATTTTAAAGAATAACTCCGGGATTTTTTAGTCTGGGCCTTATTTTCTCAGTATTTTTGGTGTAAATGACTGACAGGGACAAAAATCTTTGGAATTAGAGCTACAGAACAGCTGTTGCAATGTAATCCAGTGGGCAATTGTCCAGGTCAAAGTCTGGCCAATAAAGTGCTTTTTTTGCCACAGACAGGCTCAGATTGTTATAAATGTCCACTACACTCCACTGATGTAAACAGTAATTTCACTGAGCAGAACATGGGAGTCACTGGTCAACTGTTGCCTCCATGTGCTTTGATGCGGACAGTTGCCAGGTAGGATTACACTGCAGCACTGGGCATGCTGTTCTTATTCAATCCTGCACTGACTTCAAATCCTTTACATCCAAAAACACAGGTTAAAAAAATTGAATTATCCTGTAAGGTGGAGTGTTACTTTAACAATATAGCTATTTTGATTTACTAATCTTCAGCTACCAGTGCTTTAAAATACAGAAGCATTGTGAAAATTGTCAGCTTAGTTAAGTTAGTAATGAATTTAATTACTTTAGAAATTTCTTAAAAAGGTACACAACTGCATGCTCAGTGTCTGCTACGAAAGATATCTGCCACCAGCCAGTGAAGAATTTGTGTCATCAAGATTCTTCTCCTACAAAAAGGAAAAATGCTATAAAAAGGACCCATGAAAACTGCATTCTACCCAGGAGTGCTGAAAATGGGTAGGAAAAGAGTTTGATGTGACCAAATAATGAGGAGAAATATGCATGCTGGCAACTCCAACTAATTAGTGTGGAACACCAGGATTATGAGTGATATAAAATGCATTAAGTGCCAGCAGAGTAATTTGTGATGTAAGACAGTTTGCAACTTTAAGGCCTGCCTGTTGGGACCTGGTGGGGAATAAATGGAATTCATGTTTGCATACATTACTGTTGTAAAGTTTTAACAGCAGAGTGCTGAGCTGATTACACATTGGCTGCTACAAGAGAGCAGCCATTAGCATTGTTCTGCAGCTGTCAGAAACTCTTATCCAAAAGCCAGTAGTCAGGCGGATACTTGTGCATTGGGTCCTCAGAGAGCCATAGCCGACAACATTACTGTCTACAGCAGGTCATTGAATGTGCCACACAAGGCTTTAAGTTCTTGGCCTTGAAAGATGGTCGCGATCAATAAGGTGTCACCTGGTCGTTTAGGGAGGAGGGAGATCTGAATGTGAGAGCCTGAACTTCAGTGCGAGCAAAAGCCTTTGCCTCTCTCAATTTCTGTGCCGCTGCTGCCGGATGTGGACATTTGTTGCCGCATACATTATCTCCGTGAAATATTCAGTGACAAATGGATTCTCAATCCGTGTTATTTGTATAAAGCCACAGATGAAGTCCACAATAGCTTTGACCTTGTGTCATGCACAACCTACCCCCTCCCCTCTCTCCTCAACAGATTCCCTGCCTTTTTTTTTTTTTTTTTTTTTTTTTTTTACAATGCTCAACCTGAGGACTTACTGCAGGGGCAAAGAGTAATTGTGCATATAATGTCAAGGACTGTTGTCAGTGTCCATACATCATGCCTACATATGATATACATGGCTATGTTAAATATACATGTACCTATGAAATATACATGACTCTGGTATGCATACAAAAGCCCATGGCTGTAGCAGAAATGATTAGAAACTTGGAATTCATATATCTGTGCCTGAACTGCAACAATAACATCCATGACCATCTTCTTCCTTTTAACCAATTTCAGACAACAGTATCATGGCTGATGTTACATTATGTCTATGTGGACAAGATATTGTTTTCACACTAATCCAAACTCACTTCATGTAGTGGTATAATTCATTGTTTTTCTTAGTGAATAAGGTCACCATTTGCAGGCATTGATTTAAGTAATGATTTATATAAAAAAAAAAGCTGGTTCTTAAATTTAAGTTTGGAAAATTAGGTAAAATGCCAGTCTTGTAGTGGATAATGTCTGAGGACAAACGCCACACACTCTCAAAGAATCGTTAAATACCAACTACTTTTTTTTTTTTACATTTTATAATTTCTTTGACAACTGAGCTCAACATGAAAACTGATACATTTTTCTACAGATGGACTGATCCTTAAATTCAGATTTTAAGGGTTTGTAATTGGTTATCATGTTGCTCTCTTTTTCTGTGTGTCTCTCACATATAGACGCACAGGACACAAAGGGTTAATTTGTTAAGGAGGAGACAATGTGTGTGTGAGAGGGAGAGTGTTGGTGGGGAAAGGGTTCCCTATTATCAGGGGATGAGAGTGCTAATAAAACACAGGAGCTGCCAGGGTCCAGAGGTCAGATGCACATGTAATGAATGGAGAAATTTAACTCATCCAATTATAGGGAGCCGAGGCAAAAATCCATACTGTTACTCTGGGCAGAGCGCCCAAATGCAAAACTAATAATGTCAAGCAAAGCCCCAGCTTTGTGTAATGCGAGTGTGTGAGCGGTGTATGAGCGTGTGCACAGGTGTGTTTGTGTGTGTATACACTCAACATTTGCAAGTGTACACGCCAGGTGCGCGCATGCAATACAAAAGATTTACAACGAAGTGAGAGTGAGCAGGATGTGCGCAGCGGAGAGGTGAAGGTGTTTTATAGCGTGTTTGTGTATGTCTGTGTACGAGTGTGCACTCGCCGACATGTATATTTTGTGAGTTCAATTTCTGCAGCAGCTGCTTATAAGAGCTTCTCATTTGGAGATGCTAGAATTTTCCCTGCAGTGTGGCACAAACTAAACAGAGAGGTCAATAAGCAGGAGTGTAATAACAGCTGATGTGTTGTCGTGTGTCAACTGGTATATTTTTTTTCTGGATGTCAGTTTGTGGAATTTGGTACCACGAACTGTGCAGTATGTGAGCTGGAAAAAATTAGAATAATTCAGTTTACAGTTATCGATCCTTCTGTCTTCAGGCACATACAGTTGACATTAATCATGCATTTAACTGTCTGGATTAAAAAAATCAGATGCTAATTCAGTTCATGCAAAATATGTTAGCAATTACGATGTCTTTGCATTGGCTTGACGTGAACGTTGTACCTTCAGAATACAAACATAGATAAGAGATGTGCACAGACCTTTGACTTAATGACCACCCATGTAAACAAAGGCTCAAAAAGGGCAAGCTCGTTACTGAGGAGACACTTTGATTAAATGAGCAGCGTGTTGATTAAATGATTAAATTTATTTGTTGAAAGAAGACAAGGGGAAGAGAGAGGAATTAAAATCGCACTCCGATCCATTTTTTCCCCCATTTTTATTTTGATTTTTTTTAATTGGGAACCATACCCCCTTGGAGGCAAAGTCATTAGGCCTTATACATAACCATTGCTGCCACATTAAAATCACATTACACAACAACGATAATCATTGCATTCAATTACACATGGTAATAAATACCCGACGCCATCTCCAGTAAATCCATTAGCCTGGGAGACACACACACACACCACAACACACACGCAAACACACACAAACCAGGGAAGAAGACGATAGACATTGAAAGATCTCGGTGTTTGGACCCTTGGTTTTCGTACATAGTTCTCAGGCGTGCTGGCGGTGACACCAGTTGTTTACACTCTGAATGGAGCATAAGGAAGTGTCACAGAGATGTTTACAATCACATTAGGCATTCCCTTCACATACATTTTTACAGCACTTCGTTTTCATAAGGCGCAATACAGAGGAGAGTGTCAGGGATGGAATAATAAAATGAAAGACCCAATTCGACAAAGGTCAACAGCTGGAATTTAAACGACGTATACAATAGGCTTCAGTCCATTGATTCCTCAGGAAATACATCAGATAGGTATCATTTACTGCAGCTCCATAACAGATTTCTGCTACATTACTCTTTAAAGAATTCTGCAGCTTGCATAACTGTATTTCATCACTCATGTACTGTAAGCTCAGTAAGCCTTTAAGATTCCCCCCCCCCCCAAAAAAAAACTACAGTCAGTGGTATTCATATGCTGCACGTGCTGTACATCTATCACTCAAATGATACGGAAAGAAAAGAACTCTATAAAGAACACGATGTTTGTGTATAAAAAAGCCTGTAGTCTCAATTCATTAATAGATGTGTGGTGTGAGGAGCAGGCTAACACACACAGCAGGTAGCTGTGCACATTTTAGCATTGTTAGTGAGGGGAAACTGACAGAACAGGAAAGCATAACGAGAGATACCTATTATACAGTCTATATAGGAAACACACACACACACACTCAAACACACACTACTTGGTGCATTTCATTTTCATATCTCCTACCCTGAACCGCTCAATATTCTCCCTCCACCCCCTCGCCTTAACAAAGCTCATCCTACACCGCTCCACCTCTCCCTGGCTTCGCCTTCAGCCCGCCTCTCTCCCCCTCTTTGCTTGATGGCAGCCTCACTTGTAATTAACTGTTATGTGGGGGATTGATTGCGGACAGCTTAGCATTGACCAGCTTCATTATGGAGTCCCTTCAAAGTGGGATTCTGGGCCTGCCAATACTCCTGAGTTTATTTCAGTGAAGGGATCAATAGCTAGCGCATTAAAAGCTTTATTTGGGCTTTGTCCGCCCCTCGAGTACCTTTGCCCTGGTTGCTCTGTGGATCTTTCTTGTACCACCATGATGGCTGCCTCAACCTTTCATGGGTGGGAAGGCGGCATAACCAATGGCGGCTTATGCTGCATTATGTGGTGGTGTGGAATCTCAGAGTGGGTGAAAATAAAAAAATAAATTAAAAATCTATCAAGCCCAGCAGTTTGCTTGGCTTCATGTGCAGTGTGTGGTTTACTTTCTTTTGTGGATATTCTGGGGATTACTTTGATGTAGGCTGATAAACATTTCATCTACAAGCAGAGCAAATGCTCAGCTGAGTGGTACACGCGGTGTGTATGCTGCAGATATTTCTGAAACATTTTTTAGCACTTATCCAGATGTTGTGATATGTGACAGGTACTCGCTGCACTGCAGACACCCTGCAATGTTTCCACTCTGCCAATGGAGTACAACAGTCGCAGCCCTGCACTCTGTTTCAGTGCTTACTCTACAAACAGCATGCTACAGCGCTCCTCCATGAAAGCATATACACATTGAGGTATCTGGGGACTTTCCTTCTGAGATGCACTCACACACACAAATGCATGCACACACACACACACACACACACACACACACGGGGTGGCCCTCTGATGAGATATCATTTTGTCATTTAGCATGCTGTGTTACAAGATGTATCTCCCCCGCCAGAGCGTCAGCAGCAACCCCAGCTCTGTCCTTGTCTGGTGTTTCCCTCAAGGCTGCACACGCTGCCGAGGAGCCACACACCCAGGGAGATGGAAAGAGCATGGCTGCCACATTATAAATGACTCCAAGAATCTCTCTCTCTCTTTCTTTCTCCCTTGCTCTCTTACTTGTACGCTTGCTTCTCTTTCACACGCACTCACCGCACTTGCGCGCACATGCACACACACGCGCACACACACACACACAGGCTGCCAGCTGAGACCATTACACAGATATTCTCTGTGAGTGCCACATGGATAGAAATGATGACCTTGCCCTGAAGCTTTTGTTCTTTACCTCTCTTAACTCTCTGAAATGGATCTAACCAGTGAAATAACAGGTTATCCTTTTCCTTTGCTTTACGCTATGAAAATAATACTCACACAGCAGTATCGCTTCTGCCTCTGTGACTGGCTATTCTCTCATTATGAGCTCTGCTTTCAGCTCCTGTTAAGTAATATTCTTTAGAAAGTGAGACATTGTGCTGTCTAAGTCCTACTGTACCTCACCGACTCCACGGTCGGTCCCTCTGTGCTTCTACAGAACTAATGGCCTGCAGACTCAGCACTGGGGCGGCAGAAAGATGAATAAAAAGCCCACAAACGAACCCCACTGATACCCTGGACAGTGGTGGTGACACTTAAATAATAAGCAGTGCTTAGCGCTTTAAAGATATTTTTTCCCGGCCGTGTGGGGCTGGGGTCAACTCATTAGTAGTGCGGAAAACAAAGACAGCACACACACACTGACGCACACACACGCAGGCACATGAATCTCATAAGAAAGGGGAGTATTATTGCCGTGCCTATAATCTCTTATTACATGTTTAATAAAAACTGTGTCGCTTTACAGCCAGTGATTGCCTTACAATGATTTAGTAATACCATAATTTCTGTGGTTCGTTTATACCTGTGGTAGTGAATGTGATTAATTTGAAAACAGAGACAAATACGGATTTTTGTGTATCAAAAATTACAATATTTAACTATAATACTTGGAGCGCATCCTGCAGTGCACAACCATGCCGCTGTCTGTTGTTTTTAAATCATTACAAAGGCCACAGTATTACCTGAAGTCGCCACAAAGGATCCTCTGCTGAGCTTAGAAGTGTACATCAAAAGGAAGCTATCCTCAGGAAGACGGTATTAAAAGCACAAAAGAGAAAAGATCACACAGATATAGCAACAATGTGCAACAGTGTGCCGGAGGGCAGCCGGTGGGGCTTAGTTGTTAATGGTTCCTTCATGCTTGACACATTTCAAAATAAAACAACTAATGTTCCCCAGATCAGGCCAGCAGGACAACATTAGCCGGGAAAGATCTAACAGTCAGATAGGAGAAGAGATTAATTACAATATGCCCTCATCACGTACTGTGATGAGACAAAAAACTGGATCAAAAACAATGTTTTTTTGAGGCTACCGAAGGGTATTGGTGGGTCCCTGCTAACTCAGAGGTGCTGGGAAGGAAATGCGTAAATAATTGCAGATTTATGAAAATAATACCACTGTGGGTTTTAATTTGGAACTGGATAAGCAGAAAAACCTGTAGACAGAATTTGATGAGGACAACCATCTGTCCTACAGTAATCAGCAGGTCTTCACTACACAGTTCACTGAAGTGGTGCTAAAATAAAAAGGGGAAAAAAAAAAAACTGTGACTGGGGCTGAGATCAGGAAAGTGATGTTTGCCAAAAAGATATGCGCTTGGAAGATAATCAATCTTTAAAGTTTGTTTAATCAATTCAGAACTATACATACTTGATAGGCTGAAATAATTCAACACAAATTGCCCGATTTCCAGACTGGAGAAATGTCAATATTCATAAGCAGCCTGTTCTTGCTCTTATAAGATCTCCAGATGGGAGGAGGGCTGTCAAAACACCCTCACGTCAAGATGAAACAGAGAAAAGATATCTATTCAATTCTGACATTTCATTAATGAATAATTTTCCCCATGCATAAATATTAATAGATAAAATTAATTAGTTAAATCATTGATGTGGAGGAAAATCAACAGGGAAGCTCTACAACTCAACTTTGTGCATTCTGATCTCTAATTATAATCCCCACTAATTAATTTTAGCATTCCTACATGTTTGTACAGGTTAACGCTTCATTACCTCAAACCTGTATACAGTAATGTTTCTCCCAGTACACATATTTAGTGTACTATATATGGTGTGCTGATGTGCATTTTTCTTGCTTCATTATCATTTAAAATAATTGCCATCATTTAGTGTTGTGAAAAATGTGTCACTGCAATGGAATATAAATACGCTGTAGGAGAATAAATGCCTGGTCACACCAGAAAATGGCACAGAGAAATGAATCCTCTTTGGTTGTAGAAGCTTGGAGACGTAGTGACTGTATGTGCAGGGCCAGTTCCAGCAGTAGTGAATGGCTGTACCTGGCGAGGTAACTGCTAACTCACTAGCTGCCTTCTACACTCTCTGTTTTCTCTATACCGTTGTTTTGTTTAGCATTGTGCGACATTTTGTTATGAAAGAGCTTGTTAGCAGTCAGTCAGTAAACTTGTTAGCTTAGCTCAGTCACACAACACACATTTGTACCATTAACTCCCATCTTATAACTGTCTGCAAACCATTGCTTTTTTTGTTTTTAATGTGACAAAAGGAGGTTTGAATTGAATTAAATGGTACAACACAACTAGTGCTATAGGTAAATGGTTTCCTCCCATTTTGAACTCTAAGGCTCTCCGTACCTTCAAAAGTCAGTAATGTTTGGATGGCTTGCCATTCATCAACAGTAACGTTGAACTCAACATGAAAAATGTACATGGATTCACTTTGCCCCCACAAACAAGTCCACTGGAATTAATTCAAATCACCATTAAATTTCACCACAGGTGGTGTGACCAGGCATTATGAGCATGATCACCTAAAATGGCTAAACCTCTATTTAACCATGTTTCATACTTTCAAATTTCTTCTGGCCTTAAAAACTCAGCTTTCAATGTCACAGACTGACTTTGGCTTTCTAGGTGTCATATCATTTTACATAGATGAGCTTAGACATCTACCAAATGAGCCATCCTCTCTCCTAAAAATTGCTAATAGGGGAATCATTAAAGACTACTCTGTTGACCTTTTAAAATGCTGGCTCCCAACTCCTTACTCCAAATCCCCTGCTTATTGACTTGGCAGCTTGTTTAAATGCCCCTCTTAAAGGAGCAGTGCATAGATTTTTTTCCCCCCTCACATGCTTTTCTCCTCCCCTTGGCTACTATTCACCCCTGACCCTGGCAGGAGCACCATGGGAAATGACTAGAGTATTAATGATGTCCACAAATGAGGCAACCTGTCATGTGTTACCATCCTGCTTGACACCTCATTGCGCAGTGCAGTACAAGCACTTTCGTTTATGTACTCAAATGCAGATGGCTGCATGTCTTGCACAAAAACACATATAAAAGTGTCCAAAGGGCCCTCAACAGCCTCCAAAAAGAGGCTTTGACCCAGAGGTCTCATGCACTAGATAACATAACACTCACTTTCACTCCTCTCCCCTCTCATCCTTGTCTCCCTCTTCTGATAAAGACTGGTGAGGCTCAGCTGCAGCCTGAGGGCTGTAGTGACACCGAGAACAGAGCTCCATATATGACACTTATGTAATGAATCTAGGGAGGGGAGAGGCATGTGCTTACGATAGAATAATGAAAAAATAAATAGTCATTTGATGCACCGCAAAGGGAGAGTGCTCCTGCTCAAATAAATTCATGATTTGATGAAAGGAAATAAAATGAGGTCCATTACAATATTGTTATTTTGTTGACTCAACAATATAGCCCACCTATGTCCATATACACAAACACACACACATGGAATCCTCCATGCACATGCTTCCAGAAAGCCAGGTAAGCAGAAAAAAATCTTGTTTAGTCATATTCTCCACATTTAGGTCAGTGATCTTGCAAAGTAAAGTTACAGATAAATGCAATATGTCCTGCGCCTATTTCAGAGTTTGACATAAATTTCTCAGCCTGTTCCCGGATGTCAAAACACATTATAATTGTAGGCTTTAGTAAACATAGTGATAATACTGAGAACACATGATAAATTTGACACACATCCCACCTGGCAGACAACACGGGTCTTCTTCTTTTTACTCTCATGCCCCTTCCACCTGTTCAGCTTTATCATGTCTCTGCACTGTATCTACTCATTTCACTCAATGATGCCAATTAATTGGAAACATTAGTATCTTCAGATTATTCCCAAGCCATAAGGAACGGAGAGGGGAGTGGGAGTGTGTGTGGGGGCAAGTCAGGGTGGATATCAAAGCCAAACAAAGGCCTGATACACAGTTGGTTCTATGATTGTCAGGAAACATAGGCAAAACAGAGAGGGGAAACCAAATTTTCAGCACGGGATCAAAGACATCAGATGTCTTGGAAGGAATGCAATGTACCACTCAGAGTTGAAGACAGGTAGCACAGGAAACTCAAAACAAGTAGGATCCCAAAAGCAAACATTCACAAGTACTAGCTGGCAATAATTGAATCCTGCACTTATGTGTTTTTGTTTGAGCTGTAATGCTAACTAGTTTTGTGTGTGTGTGTGTAAAAGGCAGTTCCTGCAGGTGTGTCTTATTTGCTCAGCAGTTGGGCTGCAGCGCCCCTGGGATTTGTCAGTGTTTCTAACATATGAATTTCCTGTCCTGTCTGGAGCCGAGTTTCAAGTCTACGAAACATTCTCCAAGACATTAATCAAATTATGGGCGGTATTCCATGCTCATTCTAAACTCAGCTACACATCATCAGCAAAGAGAGAGAGAGAAGAGAGAGTGATACAGAGGGGCAGGCTTGCCTCAGGCTTGCAGGCAGGCAGGTGGCACATGCCTGGCAGACAGAGGATGATGAGGCTCTAGCCTTAGCCTGGGATGATTGCCAGGGTGTCCATGGACGATATGGGCGAGGCGGGGTGGGAGGTGACTGTCAGAGCCCAGGGAGGATACGGGTGTGAGATGGAGGCAACACTTACAGAAAAGATGAGCAGGTTGCTGTATAGGCTGCTGCGATCCAGTTGAGCAGCCCCGTCAACAGTCATTTAAGAAAATATAGCTGTCTTAAGGCTTCCACTGTATATTTTCGGAAAACATAGATTGCAAGTGTTCACACAATTAATTAATGAATTGACCTGATTTGATGGAAAATTGAGCATGGGTGTTAACTCAAAGGATCACTGACAACATAGGCCTATTACAGATGGTGGCCAGAAACATTAAAGACACTAATCAAAGTCTAAAAGAATGAAAAAGGACAAGACATGAAACATTTCAATAAATCTGACTTAAAATAATATTTCAGGGGCAAAAACTAAGATAAAGGGTATTAGATATTTTTTCAATGTGGAGACAATTGTGTTGGTGGTTAAAATACAGCATTTGCACTCATTCGGTGCTTTTAATCCAACCTTGAATAGGCCTGATCCCTCTTCCACTGTTTCAGCTTGTTGTTTTGTTTTACAACCATTACTTTACTGTTTTGGACTGACCTGACCGCTCTAAATCCATATTGTACACTATGTTTGCACAAATGGCAGTGAATTTTAACTTGTTGATGCAGGAATGTAGCAGCTAAAGTTTGGTGGAGTTTTTTTCCAGAGAGCAACAAATACAGACTTTTTGTGTTTCAACCTCAAATATTGAAGTACAGTGCACAAAATTTTTAGTGTGAAAACTTAATGATTTGGTTGTGTGAGGTAGTGGCTTCATAAGGAGCAAATATGTTCTATATTGAAAGACATTCTAGCTTTGATTTTCATTCTTTGTTTTGGTGTATCAGGCCAAATAAGTGAAATTTTTCTTTGTTGAAGAACACTTTTCACCTGTGCTCCATGTCTCAACGTGCAACATTGCTTATAAATCTTTTCTTGGCTAGGATTGCCAGCTCATAACCCAATTACTGGCAAACCTCATGCTTAGTCTTCCCAGAGTTCTGCACCCCTAACTCTGCATCCATCTCTAGGTCTCTATAGAGCTCTTCATGCCTCTACCAAGTGTTCACTTACACCTCCCCGCCTCCACCCCGGCTTAGGCTGCCTTCCCATCTACAGGAGCAACGCCAGCCACAGCCTCCCCTGCTGACTAAACCCAACATTACAAGCAAATCTGTTCTAGAAAATGGAGAGGCTAATATGAAGCAGACCACTACAGCAGTAGAAGCTTTTCCGCTGGTGTTTGCCCAGACTCAGATCATCAGACTTAGAGAGATTGCTTGAGCTGGGTCTATCTTTTTTTTTTTTTGCTGAACAGGAGGAGGGAAAAGAAATGTGGAGAGAAAAGGGAGGAAGGAGGAAGAGCGAGTGCAGAGAGCGAAAGCTGAGAGAGAGCCCTGTACCACAGGAGCTCACAGGAAATGAAGCTGCACCTGGAGCAAGGAGAGGAAGAAGTAACGTGAGGATGTTATGGGGGTGTGGAGGACAGTCACTGAAGTTGAGTAGAGGTTGAGTAATAGTTAATAATTGTAAAGCCCTTCTT
This sequence comes from Lates japonicus, assembly GCA_033238685.1. Taxonomy (NCBI): domain Eukaryota; kingdom Metazoa; phylum Chordata; class Actinopteri; family Centropomidae; genus Lates; species Lates japonicus. The sequence continues at coordinate 35,991 of BRZM01001436.1, forward strand.
TCCTGCAGACAGGCAGGAGTTAGGGGCCGATGATTGGGTTACGGGAAGCACCTAGCTATTTCTATTACAGAAAGTGTCTGTCCAGAAGATGAAAAGGATTATCCTCCAAACAGGATTTATTGAGGGACCACTATTGGCTGCAACCCACAGTGGGAAAGTGCCATATAGGTTGAGGTTACATCACTTCATTCACAGCTCCCAACCGCTTGGATTTTCAGCAATGTATGGTGTCTGGAGTGTGTTTGTAGTTTGTGCGCTTTGTGTTCAGGATGAGTAAGAGCGTCGTGGGGGAAGGGATATGCGATGGATGTGTCGGGCACGCGGTGTTTGCATGTGTGGTCTAAGTGCAGCTCTCCGCCGTATACAGACGTAACATAGCTGCCACAGGATATCATGACAGCATCAGTTCTTCCCACTGGCCGTATTATGAGGTACCAAGAGAACTGTTTTGTTGATTTGAATGATGTAGAAGAAAGCAAAATACCTGGGTCACAACTAATAGTACAAGCAGCAATACATCCCAATGCAAAGAAACAAAATGCAATCTTCCACATTCATGGTGAATGTAACAGTATATTGTCTTCTCCATCTGCAGTCTGTTAGAAAAGTCGAGCTGAGGTGAAACTAGAAACAAACATGAATTGGGACTCATTTGTTGTCTTTGGCCTGCAGGCACGACAAAACAATGATGGAGACATGGAGAAACACTGGGGAGATTTGCATTAACAAAACTGATGTCTCCGGCCTGTCATGTTATATTAATGCTGGAGGAAGATTACATTCTGGCCCAGAGCCCTAATGCGCAATAAGACAATTGGCCTGCATAAAGCAGTGCTTTACTGTTAGTTAACTGAGGAGGAGGATTTAGACGACAGTTCTGAGTATTCTGGCAGCCAAAAATATATCTTGCATTCTTTATAATCATCTAATTTACAGCACGACCACTTCCACTGTCTCGGTAATAGCACTCACTTGTCCACTGGCAACTGGATTGACCGCCAACGCTTATTGAGGATACCACTCATCTAAGCTGCTGTGTATCACAAATCCAGACATTTATGCCTTCTTCATGCCCTTCATTTTTCGAGTGGGATTTCAAAATGAGTCTGAAATCATTCCTTTAAAAGGCTGCATGATTAGGTGCCGGGTCTGTAATTTGCAATTAACAGGACCGCCTCTTGGAATTTGATTTAACAAGGTCCTATTTGCATACTCCTTCCTGACTAGTAGAGAGACTCCAGGGTGTTGGCAGGTCTCGAAGGACGTGTCTCGTCTGATTTATGTCTGAAGCGGTCACGGGGAAAAAAAAAAGCTGCTATGCTGCCCTGCTCTGCCTCAGTGTGCTTGTGACTCCGTCACGCCTTTTGCAGTTAATGAATTCTGAGCGCGAGCTGTAGATTTCTAGCTGGTTCATCTCAATTGCCTGCTAATGGCAGGGTCGTTAGGCCAGGAAATAGCGAAGTCCACTCCAGTCCCCAGGTGCTACTGCAGGCAGACTGTGCTTTGAGCTGTGACCTGGTTGACAGCTACCTCTCTCTCCTCTAGAGGAAAACCTGTCGCCAGTATATGATTTATGCTTTCACCGACATTACAGTGATTTGACATTGACAGAGTTAAAATCGTGACTGCTTTTTTCAGCACAGGTGGCAACAATGTTAGACGGTACTGTAACCACCACATTTCTCAAAAAGTAGTTTAAATTCATTTAGTGAGGTATCACTTGAGTATTCTATTTAATGGCAATTTGCCTGGCTACTTATTCTTTTTCACTCATTCATAGATTACAAATAAAGATTTTACTGGCGGAAAGGTAAATAATTATAGTGGTCACTTTTCTGCATAAATAGTACTTTAAGAATTTATCATATTCAATACTTTGCAATCTTTACTTAAGCATTATGAGCTGAAAAATGTTAAACACCCTTTAGTTGAGGAGGGCCTCAGTCAGCTGACACCCCTCAGTATGTTTGTTACCATATCCAGCTCATTGCATTACATAGTCATCTGATCCATTTTTAATTTAAAAATAGCAACAGCAGCTTAAGAAGAGGATCCTGAATACTTACTTCACGCAGTGATATGGCTAACATCCACCCTATCTCAGTTGCTGCTGAATTTGGATTTAAGGTAGGTATTTAGTAGACATCCTGATTATTAGATTATTACTCAGATGTCTACCAACCCTTGGCCAGTTCTGTGAAAATGCAAAAGCAATATTGTTTTAATAGGGCGTGTATGTATTAACCAATGACTAATTTCACCTCTGAGATTGTGTAATTCATCTAACTATCTAACTTTTTTGTAGATGAAGTGAACAAGAAACTTCTAAAAAGAAATTACAAGATTAGAAAACTTGAAAAATGAGAAGTACTTTCATATCCTGTTAATAATGAGATACATCAGATTTATCTTGCAACCCTTTCAGTTTTGATATCCAGCTAGTAAAGCACCTTATCTAAATCCATATAGTTGAACTACAGTCAAGAATATTTTGTACTACACCTCAAGTTTAGACTATAAAATGTAATAGTTTGGTACAAAACAGAACATAAAAATAAGGACTTAATATACCACTTTGAATTAAAGCAGACATTTTTGAGCCTCTTGTATTGATTTGCATCATTTTTTGGACTGACTCTCCAGCACACACACACACATTCTCCCGTGTCTGTGAAGTAGACTGTCAGGTAATTCTTTTCGTGATAGAACTATAAGTCTGGAAGTCAAGATGCTTAGCGGAGCAGGCTATGAAAGACTCCTGCTGATAATCTCGGCCCCTGGCTCAGGCACGTCCAGTTGATGGAGAAAAGTTCTCACGTTAGGGGGTAGGACAGTAGGTTGCTGCCTTGGGAGCTGCTATTATACTGTTGACTGCATGTTGCATTAATTCTCCCACATCCTCTGGCTTCTTCTGAATGAAGAGATGGGGCTTAGAACAAAGCCATGGTATTGCAGAATGAACGCCCATGCAGTCACAACTCAATCAACTCTCCCAGTCTGGGTTCAAGTTTTGGAAAACAATTAACAAATAAAATCAACCAACAACAGTTCTTTCCTGGAATTAATTCAAATGCAACTTATGTAGATGAATCAAACACAAATAAGCACTTATTGAGTGACAAGCTGTCATTACTGTTAGCTGATGTTACCGTTAGTCAGCAAACAGCCTTATCTTTCGTTACCCAATGACAAATCTATGCCTCCTCAATTTTCTTGGTTCAGCCGGTTTGCGTCGTGATCCATTCAGCATGACTTGGTTTTTCTAGCCGTGTTACAAAAAACAACAACACAACTTATTTTCCTGAGGCAACAGGCTCCACTGTTGGTCGACAAACAGTGCATTCGCAGGAACATGCCCGCTTGAATTGTGCGCTCAAGTATCTCCTGTTGCACTTGTACACTATGTTGAATTTGACCAGAGACCTCTCTTTTTCCCCTTCTCCCATGTTCCAATGGCGTTCAAATTTTGAATAAAAATGTGATAGCCCTTTAGATACAGAATGTCATCCTCAATTTGATCCTGGGAGAAGATAAGTTTTATTGTGTACATTCATCCTCTGATATAAATGGCAAACATAATAAATATACATGTTAGTATATAACAAAACCGAGAGCACCACTGGTCATCATCACAAAATGTTTTTAAAAAGTTACCTGACAAATTATATCAAATAAATGACATAAAATTAAGCTGCACTGCCTAACAGTTTATATATTCCCTCCTGAGAATGTGATTCCTTACTGTAAAATCACAGCATTAGCTGGTCTGAACCAGGATAATAACCCAGCTGAGATAATGATAAAGTCAGTATAGCTCTGTGTGTTATTCTAGCTTAGGTCTTTGGCTTACAGCCCTATCTCCCCATAGTTCAGCCACCGCCTGCTGTATCTGCAGAGTGTTTAGTTGGGGAGCCTGTGGCCTGACAGTCCCAGGGTGGAGTGTGTTTGTTAGGCCACTGCTCTGTCGACACTGAGATGGACAGTGCAGGAGCCGGCCCTGGAGTGCCTTTTGGGACACGCCTCCGCAGAGTGCAGGGTCATGTTCTCTCACGACTACAGACAGGAAATCCATTTAATTACCTGTGAAGCAGAAGATGGGGTGTGGGGCCCTGACAGAGGAGGACTGTTCCTGAGCACTCTGCTGGGGCAGGGAGAAGGAGAGAGGAAATGAGAGCAGAAATACTGTAAAGAGAGCAAGGAGAGCAAGAACATTTGCTTAACATCACAGATTGTGTTAATCAGACCGATCCTCGTCTTCTCATTTTCTCACCCACTACTGAGCATGCCCATATTATACATGCCTTGTCCATCTTCCATTCTGACCAGACTTCATGTCTCACAAACTCCTCTCTGTCTGTCCCACAAGTCTTCCTGCCACAACTGCACTTTGTCATTTCTAGTTTCTTTTGCCCATTCATCGCTTGTCCCAACACACTTCTACAGCACTATGGTCTAATTTGCCCCTGCCTTTCAAGTCCAGTCCATTCTGAGTCTCAGGAGAACTTAAATCTGTATGAAAATTAGATTTGTTACAACAGGAATCTGTCAACAGTAAAAAGTTATTAATAGCTAGACGAACTGCGAGAGAAAACCCAGATGAACATAATGCCATTATTAGATGTCCATGTATTTAACAATTGAAAATCGCATCAAGCTCCAAGCCACTATAGATATTCATTGAATTGTTCATTACATCCCCATCAAATTGAAGGGTCAATGAACGTTACCTGTCATGATGATTCCAATATTCCGCTATGTGAAAAAAAAAAGAACAAAACACATAGTCAAAACAAGACAAAAGCATGGGTATGTATATTTTATTGATCCAATCAAAAAGTTTTCAGTGGCTGCTAATGTGGCTCCTCCAATCACTTTGCTGGAGTGTACATTCCTTTCTCGCAGTTTCGTTTTCATGATTTCTGTTGGAAACATTGTGACTGTCTAGGTATTAAATAGAATATAGTTTTTCCAGACTGAAGCTCCATGAACTGTCGATTGAGATGAGCTTAACTTGAGCCCAGTCCGAAAAATTACTGATAATTTTCTGTTACCATCCTAGATCATCCTTCAAATGGTAGAGGAGAGTAGCAGGATCGGGGAGACATTAACGTTATTCTAGATTACATCGGGAAACTTGAAATGGACTGAATAAATTCCCACACCAAGGCTCAAGACAAAAAAGCCTCTGGCTCAGCATTTGAGAATTAAGACAGATGGAATTTTACATGACACAATGACTAAAGTCATATTTATGAAACTTTGGTTAATGAGAGGGAGTAGGTTTGATGAGCATGAGGCACCCATAAAGAAAAACAGAGGAAAATCTATAAATAGATGCTAAATTTATGTACAAAAATTATAAGTTGCTGTATAAAACCAGTCAAACTATTTCTTTTAGACTGATCAAAGTGAGCATAGCTTGCATTAAAGTAACAGGATAACTGGTCTGGGGCTAATTGTTTCTTTTTAAGTCATTGTGATTTAAATTTATGGTGGATGGATCATTACACGACAGTAGCAATATGAATATGCATGGGAATGTTAGAATAATAGCACAGAGGAACACACTGAAGGTAGAAGAACATGCATTAGTTTCTGTTTTAAATTGTTAATGGAATAGCTGCTAAACTTGCTTGGCAGAGAGGGAAATGGCTTTTGTTAATTCCATCAGACATCTTAAAGGAAAACTACAGCTTGTTACAACTTGGCTTAAGTTTTTGTTGGTTGAAATATTGTTTATTAAGAATGTGTCTCACTACAGTAACTACCTGAGATTCTGCAACATGGCATCATAGCTAAAATAGGTCCAATGGGACCAAGAAACACAAACAATATGTTCATACAGGTTATGGACAAGATAAACCAGTCACTACTAGAAGGTGGAAAGCTCACGTAATGTAGCTAATAACCTCATTGCATAGGAAACAGATGACTGCTACCATAATTATTGCTGGTCAAAGCTGAACCAGCTCTCAAAGAAACTTGCTTTGTCTTCAAATATGTAAGGTTTTCCACTCTACCTGTAAGGCATTGGCAGTTTTCTCAACCACTCATGCCCCGCCCCTCATTGGACCTATATAGGGTGCAAGAGTTTCACCACCTGTCTGCAAGTTACCTCAGAAATGACACCATCTCAAAGTCTCTTTTTAATTGTGTTGCACTGCAATGTGGACTTTTGTTGTAATTTCAGCCACATTTTCTTTTAAGAATGACCTGTATGCATTTCTGATGCATTATAAGTGCTTATATTTTAATGTGAACTGTCCAAATAATGTTAGCACCCATGCTGTTACACACTGCACCACAATAAATTCCAACATCACAGCTGTGTGGTCATTAAATTGAACTGAACTGACGCCAGATCCAAAATCTCTGCAGTTACAATTTTTGCCGACATTTGTTGGCTTAGGCTTAAAAACCTCTTTAATGCACCAGTGGTGGCTCCAGGGTGTTCTGACTTCTTTCCTTGTAAATGTAATTTGCAGCAGTTTAGATTTGTAACAGTCATGGTAGAGGGTAGTTAAAATACTCCCATGCTCAGTTCTAGGGATCATGTGGGAGCCAGTCAAAAGAGGGCTTTATTTAAGTGGTCTTCATGCCGGTACCACAAAGGTCAGGGAATGAGGAGACATAATACATCCTCAGAGGTGATAGTGAGCACCCAAAAATCATCATGCACCATTATTGTTATGGTTCTGAAATAGCCATGGCTTGTAGTTAGAGTGGTGGCACAATGTGATCAGGCACTCTTTGGTATTCCTGTGGAAGTACAAATTAAAGACAAATTGGATTGATTATGTTGCCATTGCAGAAGCGTATCAATTTACATTCATTCACAGGCTGACAGGTTTATATTTCATAGTAATGCTGCTTTTGTGTAATTCTAGGCATGATCACACACTCAGAGTAGAAAAGCAAGAATATTCATGAGGTTGTTTTGGTATTTGTGACCTGTCATCCAGCTATTTATGAGTAGGAAGAAGAGCAGGCAGGGAGGAATGAGGTGAAGCACTGAGCGAGTTGAGAGAATTTTATTACACCGTAGTCTGCATGCATCAGAGGGTTACAGGTTTCCCTGTGTCTGGATAAGTGATTCTGCATGCAATACGATGGGCAGGGTGCACTACTGAGAGCAGAGTGTATCGTGCTCTGAAGTAACCTTGTTGTTCTGAGCTCTCACCGTGAATGTAATGCACCTCTGTCCCCCTGCCTCATCCTCCCTCCCATCTCGCCCATCGCTCCCTTTATTCCTCCAGCCTTCTCTCCTCTAACCCTCCGCTCCTTTCCTCTTTCCTGGCGGGTCAGCCAGCTAACGATCTGGCCGACTAAAGATCCCAAGAGACTCAGTTCAACCACAGTTCAGGCCATGACTGGGTGAGAGAATGAGAGCGAGGAAGAGACAGAGAGAAGGTATGTACAGTATTCATCACCCTCCTTGATCATTTGTCATTCTCGCCTTTTGCTGTGTAATAGCTGTTTTCTTGCCATAATTGCAGGAAAAATAGTCTGTCAGCTCTGATGCTATAGTTCAAAGTTTGAAGCTTCTGATTTATGTTTATAGGCCATTGTGGATTTTTTAAGAAAAATATTTGCATTTTAAAAAAATTGCCTTGCAAAGAAAGTAAGAGCTCAACATTTTACTGCTTTTCCTTTTGTTACAATTCTGGCTTTTCACCCTTTCCTGGAGCTTTCAGAGGTTTGTGAGAGGATACAGGGAGAATACAGTTGTGGGCTTCCATTCAGCTCTATTAAAGGCCACTCTGTGCTTTCAGAGGAAGCATGGGTGAGATTAAAATATTGATTTCATACATTATCACTACTCTGACTTCACCAGACTACATTCCCTGACATAGTTATTTTTGCCTTTAGGATCAACAGTGAAATGATGTGAGTGTGACATGACTTGTGACATTAAAATGCATTGGTGCTGTCTTAGGAGATTTTAAAAACAATCAAGTCATCTGCCTTCCTGTGCCTATTTCCGAGCTTGTGAATCAAACAGCATGCATTTCCTATCCAACTGTCTAAACAAAAACAAAACATTCCTCTGGTGAAAAGCAGCGTGGTCTGTAAATCACTCACAGGGAGCAGAGATACTATGCAAGGTGTTTGGAGATGATAGTTGGCTAGTGGGAGCAGCAGAGCGTGAACTTGAGCTTGCGAGAGATGTGGAGTCGTGACACTCCCTGTCCCTCAGCCACCTGTGTGTATGTGGATAGGTGCTGCTGTTTGTGTGTCTGTTTGGGGGGGGGGGGGGGGGCGACGCGGCAGGTGGCAGGCTGCCTGTAGCAGGTGAGGAAACTGTTACCTCCAGCTTGCACCTCAGGCATTGGTGTGTGTGTGTGTGCATTTGAATAAGTAGTGTATTTTAGTGTGTGTGTGTGTGTGTTGCCACAGGGTTCAAACGGCCAGACAATCCAACCCACATTGTATAATGACAGCTTTTTAATACATGTATGTGAAACTATTACCTCATATCAAATGCATTTAGATATGAGACTAATAGAAACCCACGAGCGCTGCACATGACCTTGCATATGTCTTGGTAACTTGACAGCAGGTTGGTGATAGTGTGTGTAGAACCGATCTAATGACACTGGGGGTTAGAGAACTCTTTCTTAGAGTCGATCCAGAAGGAAGCCAGCCGAGCTCATCATGTTGAAAATAATTAATAATGCATTTAATAAATAGCTCCTGAGCCAGCGATGTACTCTCACCATCTGCTCCAGTATAATTCCCTCCCTTTATTAATGCCAGATAGCCATTAAATGACTATGGAGATGACATAATAATGCATGGCATCATTCACATGCTATTTGTCTCTTCAAATTCCAATCTGGAGCTTGTTTTTTTTTTTTCAGCTCTCTTATCAACTGAATAATTTGGCAACAATTAGGTAAGGGCTTCGGTCACATCTTTGTTAATCAAGTCATTTTAATAGAGGTCTTGCAATGAACTGTAAAAATTATAACAGTATAACAAGTTACTGCAAAAGCACAGAGCATATTTTGTTGATTTATATGGCTGTTTGGTCAGATATGATTATAGAGTATAGCGTGGCATGTGTTAGTCTGTCAGAGGGTTATCTTGATGAAGCTGTCTGCCAAATAAATGTAAGGTTCCTCAGATGTGCATCAGAATAAGGGTCCCCGTTGGCGCAGTAATTCAATATGTTTTTGCTCAGCTAAAAGCATATTTTTGCAGCTCTCCGACAGAGCTACTTGATCTAACATGAATCATTTAATGTATGCACTTTGGTTTGAAGGCTAACATTGATTTTAAGTTCCCAGCAAAAGGCCAAAATGTGATTGAAAATGAAACTTGGTGAGCACTGTCGAGCTGCATCAGGATAGTCAATTCACGTACTTAATGTGCTGTTCTTGTGGTTGTGTTTAATGTTGAATACTGTCTCTGTGCACCTGCTGTCAGAACATATTCCCCTAGTTAGCCTTGCTGGTCATCTTTGCCCTTTAAGCAGACAACACATATGACATTCTGCTTTCTTAATAAAAATCTTTGAATAAGGTTAATCTGTGGGGTTTTATTAGGAGGATTTTATTTTTTATTTAAAAAAAAAATGCCTCAGGATGTGAATCACGCAGCCTAAGTCATTGATTTTACTTTCCAGACCTCAGCCTCCGCTCAACCTTCACGTTTTCCATGTCCATGCACCTACACCTCGGCCCTGACATACAGCTTCGCTAAAACCTTGCAGGTGCTGGGTGATGCCAGTTCATCGGGGCGAACTTTTTCCTCTTCACAGTCATGTGCCGACGCAGTTTTGACTCACATATCACAGGTGATGTCAATCAGTTCATCAGTGGGTTTTGCTTTCTCCCTTGGAGCCTTTTGTTTCTCTCTCCATGTTCGCGGTAAAAGCAGAAATCTGAAAGGTCTAGCTTGGTGCTCTCTGCATCACAGGGCAGTCAGTCACTTTAGATTAGACGATGGATGGCAGGTCAAGGAGAACAAAAACTGTCCCTACAGGAAAGACACAGAAGAATACAGTTTTCAATTAAAGCGGATAGATTCTTACATACATGCATAGAAAAGTTGTAATAAAAAGAAAAAAAGCTAATTTGAGAAAATATTAAAGTGATGATCACCCCCTTTTTAAACACTGAACCTTTCCTTTAGATAAAAATTACTCAGAATGTTTCCACAGTGTTTTTTAAGACCCGTAAATAAGGGTCACCGTAACATCTGAGGACACACAAAAACATGATTGGCAGTCCGTCGCCACTGAAATAGAAAGTTGTAGAAATGTAATAAGACGATGAGGAAAAAAAAATCACCTCTGACTCCCTACACCTCTTTGAAGTCCTGAAAATCAATGCACCGGTGGAGTTGTGAATGCCATGTTCTGGTGAATGATTTATACCATTTCTCAAACAAAGAAAGTGCTAGAATCCTCTTGCCAGCACTTCCTCTCTGCCTCTTTGAAAGCTTATGCCTTTGTAGCTTGTGCAACAATATGTGCGTCCAGAATATGTGTGCCATAAATTAAGGTTGACTGGACAAAGCTGGGATTCTGCCCTTGTGCTACAAAAGGGTATTATTGTGCGGCAGAGAGGCGGAGGAAAAGCGAAGTCATCTGCATCTGGATGGAGGAAGAGAGGGCTCTAGCATTCAGTCTGAGCCCCTCTGTGGCTGCTGAGGCCAGGCCTGCTGCTGCAGATAGACTTGTTCCAGCTCGTAGCCCTCCCTGGCTCCTTACCCTGCCTCAGCCCAGGAACAGATGGAGAGAGGAGAGCAAAGGAGGAGAGGGAGGGAAATAGCTCCCTGTTCAGAGCTTGGCACAAGCATTAGGTGTGGGTGTATACAGTTAGTTTACTGTACACCCAACACAGCCATGTTGTTTAGAGCTGCTTTAAAAGTTTCGTGTGGTGGCCTTCATGTGGTGAGGCTGACAGTCAAAGAGAAAGGAGACTATCCAATCAAGCTGTGCATTTGATTGATCCTGAAAACGGGGGAAACGGCTAGCCTGACTCTGTCCAAAAGTAACAAAATACACATCTACTAGCACCTTTAAAGCTCACTTGTCAATATACTGTAGTGTAGAAAGATAACTGTTGTCCCATTTCCAGTCTTAGCTGGAAGCTAACAAGGTGCTATGCAACGGCATTTGATTTACATAGACAGAGTGGTACCACTGTCTTACCCACCTCTCAAAAAATGACGAACTGTACCTTTAACCTTCCCCTAATTAGTGTCACAGTTGTGAATCTAAATATTTGCCCCTCTTCCTTACCCTCCTCATACCAGTCCCTCCTGTCTTGTTGAGACCACCAGTAATAGGCCAAATGACCTCTAGTCTCTTAACTCTCCTTCATTACACTCATGCTGCTGGTTATTGGACTGGGGAGAGGCTGAGATGGCAACGTGCCATGGTACAAGGGGCACAACTGATGACATTAAACTCTCAGATCAAACCCTTGTGAGCCTCTCCCAGCCAGGGAAATTAAATAGAAATTCCATTTGCATATTTGAAATCAATGTATTTACATTTGAAACTGGAAAAGAATCACCAAATACATACCCATTTTCAGTCACTAATAAACTCTCTCGTAAATGAACTGTTTAACATCACAGCTTTCCGGCGTAATGGATGAAGTTCTGTGTTTGCAGCACACTTCAAGGCATGAAACTGTGGATATAATGAAGCCATAATGCAAAACTGAGGAGTCCAGGCGTTCAGTCTGTGTCTGAGTTGATATGCCTTGAAAAATAGAGGGAAATAATAATGGTAAAGGATAATTCACTCCAGGCCGAGTTCAGAGACTACAAAGACACACGTCCCTTTGCAGAGCCGTGAGTAGGGGAAGTTTTAAGAAAAAAAAGGAAGATAATAACACCTCCTGCAGTCTTTGCAGTGTATATCGAACGTGGTTGCAACAGCGCCCCTGTGCCAGACAAGAAGCAAAAGAGTGATGTGTTGAAGCAAATTGATCTCGATCTGAAAGGGCCTAGAAAACTTTAGCCCAGATCAAAGCCTATGCCAGACGCTTCAGATCAGCGGCAGTGCGTGGCAGGAGCTGTGTAAGAGAGAAAAAGAGGGAGGTCTTGTCCTGTCTAATTATACATTCTGGGACAGCCTGCCCACCAATTATCTCCCCTTCAGTAGCATCTGCCTTCGTGATGACCGCAGGTTTACGCCGTGTGGTGCTCCACTGCCAGTTGGAAACTCAAGCCGATGTATGGGTGCTGCTGAACTCCCAAGATCTCATCTGATGAAGACCAAGTAGAGACAAAAGGCTCATTTATCTGTACAGCTAATTGCGCAGCTTGGATTATACCCAAAATACTTAACAACCATGGCCTTGTGGATCTCCTGATAACTTCATAGCACTGTGGGCCTGGGTTTTCAGAGGCATTCTTCCGTAGGCCAATTCCCAGGTGATCTCTACGGAGAGCAACGGGTCCAATCCCAGGCTTCTTTGCCAGCCTTCAGGGGCCAGCTGTGTACACGAGTGCAGAGGTGGTGGGTTTTGAAGGTTAGAGTGACTAATTTGTCCCCAGCTCAGGACCCGGATCTCCTGTGTGGAGGCAGGAAGCAGTCCATTACCTCTGGCGCAGCTCCCCGGAAACTGCCTCTGCCATTCTCAAACTGCACGCTAAAGACAATACAAACAAGCCTAAAAACATAGACAAAGAGATTGAAAATGACTTGCACAGATGGAGGTAATAGATCTTAAATGCCATCATTGCGCCAAACATTGTTTCTTCAAATATTACAGAGAACTGAAGCAGTTGATTAAGGAGTGATTAAAACCAGCCAGCTGCAATACATACTAACATACCCAAAAACAGAATTATTTTTGCTCTTGCAGTTCTGTTAGAAAACAGAGTTCACTAACAGAAATGAAGAGAGACGACCGAATCCGTCCAAGTGTGTGGAGGGTTAAGTCTGCTAAAAACTGAGGGCTGGAAACACCCATCGCATCTGACTAAAATGACTAGTCGCTATTAATTTATTGCAGTAATGAAAGAACTTAATCCTAAGCACTACAAAAAAAGGAGTGCATTTTGAGTCTTGATTTCATTTTAATAGAGCTCTAGGATTTAACTTTAAGCACCCAGGTTTTCCACCCACTGCTTCCATTCTGAAACAAAATCACAAATCCAGCAGGTCAGCTCTCTTCCATTTAGATCGGGTTAAACTGCAAAAGATGCCTCAGGCCCTTTTAACAACTTAGTACTTGTGGGCTGCCCCAGCCAATTAGTGACTATAGAAAGTGACAGCCAGCCTTCATGTTATGCTGGGATTTACGCACCATCTTGAAAGGTGGATAAAGTGGAATCAGCCACTTTGCTACCTTCCCATCCAAGTCTTGTATTTGAAACTGCATACGCAGAGATCTGTACTTATCAGCTCCACCAGACTTCCTGTTGACCCACCCATCGTGGTGAAGAACAACTGCGACAATTCTATTACACCTCAAATGTAAATCTTCCCAACATTTCTATCTTACTTAACCTTACATCTTAAAGTGGCTGGTGTTAGAGCCTCTTCATATCTCTGTCATGCAAATGATATGGCATTTACTGAAGATATTCCTGATCCAAAAATTTTAATGGTAACAATTAAATAAAAGCTACACTGCAAAATGTCTAGTACAGAGAGGAAACGAGACTGGAGTGCTGAGGAGCTGGAGGAGTTTGCAATACACCCTGAATGTGGAAAGTACTGCTGGCTTAGATAACCAAGTAGTCAAATCTGGGCTTGGCAAAGGGAATCAGCTGATGCAAAAGTGGTGTAAGGAGGCGCAAAGTGTGTGTATGTGTATGTGTGTGTGTCCATGAAAGAGCAGACCTTTCCTACACGGCAATAGGCTCTACTGAGCAGAGCAATTGCAACGTAGCTTACGTGAGAACAGGCAAGATGGAGTCACTTTTGCTGACGGCCCATAGAAAAACCCAACACCTTTGATACGGAAGACATCATGCCAAAGGCTGGAGCAACATTGGGCCAGAAGTCTCCATAAAGGTTCCTGGCTGCCGCTTCTCTCTTCTGCAGCTGCTGCATAGCTAAACTTGATTAAGCCTCAGAGTTTTGTGTGGCATGTATGTTGGTGGAATGTGTAAACACTAATGAGCGTGAATGATAGATGAGCCTGCCAATAAAATGGATATGACTATCTTTACCAGCACTGGCGTTGGCTTCAAGGGTCATAGCTTTTGTCAAGCAAATAGACTTAATGTCTCTCAGCAGCATATGGAATTATATGAAACTCCTTATGGAAATGACTTCATAAAATACTAAAACACATGCCAGAATGGCAAGTTTGATTTTGTTTTTTCTCTGTAGGGTTTAAAAACCCTAACTCTGTTTCTAAAAATGCCTTTGAGTATATTATCTGTATTTTGGTTAGTAAATTTAAAAGACAGGGAAGTGAGAGCATGTTGGATTAGAGATGTTGAAACAAACATAAAAGAAATTTCACATTCATTCAGAGAAATTGTCTTTTTGCATTTTAGAGGAAGTAGAAATCTGTATCTAATTTAGCCATAATTTGCTATAGATCCAACAGTCTTAGAGTTTTTATGTTATAAGTTCTTAATAAACAGATTGGCAAGGCTGGTTTTGTCCTGAGGGTTTCCTGCCAGCCTCAGACATATAGATCCACTGTGGGAGGTACTGGAGGCCATGCTGCTGGGGCGCTGAGGGGCTGCTTCTCCTCGCATGGCAGAGCTTTGGTGGTATTTAGGCCCACAGCTTACCAGTGCAACCTTTGTGCCTTCACTTACAGCAATTGCAGTGTGGCCTAATCGGCAATATATAAAAAGTCACTGTAATGGGAGAGAAGGGCAGGTATTGAAAAGGATTGAGGCTGGAGCCTAGATTAGCAAGTGATCACAGCTGCTCTATGCCCTACAAAATGTCTGATGACTCGCTTCCAAGATTAATAGGAACTGAAACTTGTTGGAAATGAATCCTTTGCACATCCAGTTTTCCTATATGAACTCTTCCATCATCATGAAAACATAACTCCAACATGCACCACCCCATTAAAGTAGTAAATCGGTTTGAGGCCTATGTCTTAGTGTCCATCTTCATTCCGCAGGATGGTTTTCATGAATGTTCTTGTATATATAAACTAGTGTGCATTTACATTTTTTTTTAATATAGTCTCTAGTCCACTTCAATTCAAGGGAATGTCAACGTCATGGGTGATGGCATTTAGTAATCTTTGATTGAGGGACTGTGTTGATATACAACTGGGATAATGATGAAGGTCCTATAATACAGCTTCCACTCCTGCCATTTGTAGGCATAAATGTATACAAATGATTTACTGATCTTATACTTGTAGCATGACAGAGAATGTGGGGTGTATGCTAGCGGTCACAGCACTGTGTCATTTAAATAGATTCTAATATCCTTTAAAATGGTAGAAGATGGCCATGATATGTCTATGCATGGTAGCCATGTTTGATTAGTAGTCACTTGTATATTTCGCCAATGTATCCTAAATCTATGATTTCGTTGAGCTTGGAATTGAAATACAGAAATAAATCTGACTCTAACTAGACTGGGCCTTTGGTAAGACACCTGGGTATCCAATTGGCTTTTAAATATAATTAGAATAAGCTTTTGTGTTAAATATATACATTAATGTTTAGGGGTGCCAATGATTTTAGCCTCCTGCCCCTCTCTCTGTCTCTCTCTCTCCTACTCTCCTTCCAGTGATAGAAGCCAATCTTATTGGCCCTGCCACAAAACGTCTTGTATAGTCTAATTGTGGCGAATGTAGTTTGTGCAGCTTAACAAAGTGTATGAATTATAATAACTAGCTGAATGATGGAGGCCATGCTGCACACTTCTGTTCCTCCAAGCGCTGGGCCATGGGCGTGACCAGAGATGGGGTGCTGAGATGGGGGGGTTGGGGTATGAGGAAAAGGGGTGAGATGAAAGTGATGTGAAGAGGAGGAGGAAGGGAAAGGCTGAGTCTGGCTTTGGTGAGAGAGTAAAAGATGGCAGATGAGGTGCTGCAGTGGGGCAGAAAAGAAACGATATTAAAATGTAACCGTAAGAGTAAGGATGAAAGGGAAAAAGATAGAGGTTCCCATTGCAGACTGTATACTTTTCAAATGTATATGTAAGTTAAAAAAAAGACTAAAACAGCTAGGTACAAGGTCATAAAAGCTGTGGCCATGTAGCATATGATTGGCCCCTATTTTTCCTAACCAAGTTGATTTCTACTATCTATCTAAGTGCATGTCTATTGAAATTTAATTTTACTGCAAAATGGAAATATCCTTATTTTCTTGCCTAGAGTTAGATGAGGTGACTGATACGGTCCTGAGCATTAACTGACCGTCCATTAAATATGAAGCTACTGCTTGGAGGCTACAATGAGCTTAGCATTGATTTAGTAACGGGGAAAGTGCAAGTTTAGCTCTGCCCAGTGCTTTTTAAAAGTGAGCCTAGAGATGGGATGGATTGTTTCATTCCCTAATCTGTTGTTTTGGTTTTTAAATTCAGCCCTTGTAGCTTGCAGAAGCGAAGGAATACACACTGTACCAAAACAATTTGTGGGCTAAATACAGTATAGAAGGTTGAATAATTTCATCCACTTTGTTAAACAAATTGCTGCAAAAGAGTAATAAGGTGAGTGCTGGAGAAGGTGTCAAAAGAATCAAGTAAAAGTCTTAATAATTAAATCTAAAGTTCCTTTGGAGTGAATAAGAAGAGTTAGAGTTCACTGTACAGCCAGTTCGCACTTACAACTTCACTGTTTTGAAATGATTCTCGCTACTTCCAGATAGGCTTGAATCTAGCTTGTAGCAGGTAGCTGTTTCTAGGCAAAAAGGTCTAAACCCCACTGTACATTATCTGCCTACTACTAAAACAGCAGACGAAGAGGAAGTTAGGGATTAGAAGCAGGAATATAGTGGTGTACTTTTAGTAGCTTAAGAGCTGGTGGAGGACGCAAAATGGAGCTAAAAGAGAATGAGTTTTGATATGCACTGCTCAGGCTAGAAGATAAGTAAATAAAATAACTTTAATGTTGGTGGTAAGAAGCTGATGTAAATAGACAGTTAATAGTTAATTGGTTTGCTAATTAGTTTTAAATTTAAAAGGTGATAATATGTGCGCTGTGTTCATAACCAAAAGTGTACAAATGCTACTTATTACTTACATAGTATAATGGTCTGAGAGCAAAAAGGAGAAGAGCACTGGTCAGATTTTCCTAACCGGAATAAACTGCCTTGTGTAACCCTTGGCAAACTGCAGCCTTCCTTGGTCGGCGTACATAATGGTAGTAGTAAGTTCTTACAGGCTCTATTTAGATCATTACATTTTGCACAAGTCCTCTCCTCACAGTTATATGCTGTTAAAAGAAAATATACAGCAGTCATAAAGAATGCCTTGTAAATAATATATATATAAAAAGGTGCATAAACGTATCTTGGCTGGCTATTTTAGTCCATAATTGAGGATAATAAATAAAATATAGTATTATTATGGTGGATGATTCAGATTTATTTATCTCTCATTCTGGCTCTGAGAAATGAACTGTTATATGGAAAATTACTACAATGTTTGTCCATGAACACGGAGGCAGATGGTCCAAATACTGTTGGCTCTTTCCTGAGGAGGCGCGATCTGTAAAGCAATATGAATGGGCAAACAGTGTGGCAAGTATAAATAAGCCCCGGCATTAAGGCCTTGAGCAGTCCCTTGTATCTAGATGCAGAACAAAGACAGAGAGGTGAAGAGAATAAGAGTATGAAATACTGTATCTGATGAGAGGATGCAAGAAGGAAATAAAACAGAAAATGAGATATGGGTGATGGGGCAGGTGGAGGAGAAATCTCAGAACCTGATGGACAGAGCAAGAACTGGGAAGAGAACAAACTGTCATGACAGATTTTATAAGCAAGAATTTTAGAGAATGAGTGGATAGAGGCTCGCACCTCTGCTGTTTTGTCTTGCTGGTTGGAAATGGGCATTTCGAAAGGGTTGTCCAAACAATGACTGTTAAAGGTTGGAAAAGGAACCAACTATTCATTGCAGGAGAGCTTACCTATTACACGATAGTCAGACACACGCGCACACATACACACACACCCATTCTTAGATGTGGGTGGAAATGACTCTAGTAACCAGGCGCGACGATTCCTAATAGGGTCTGACTGCGGGCAGCTTACACTCAGACAAATGGAGGCAATGTCAGAGATATGGAGCATCCATTATGTGTCGAATTATCTTCTAAAGTCCCAGTGAAGGGCATTTTGCCAATGAGACGGTGCTGGCGTCATAAGGTGCGCCCTGAATGCTCCAACAAACTGACTAGCCGCCTGCAGGCCTCTTATCTGAGTTTCTTGATAGGCGTCGTGATTTGGGTAAATTGTGCTAACTAGTGTTCTCATGCAAAATAATTCAAGCATTTGTTGTTACTTGGTTTTTCTTTGCTCGATTTCCAAGCCAAATTCCCTTTATGGCACTCCTGACTGAGGTCCGCTTAGTTGGTACTGGAAATGCTTTCTGCATGCTTGATTGGTATATCTAGTGATGATTGAGTGTGCAAGATTAGCCTGACCGAAAATGTCATTTTGAGTGGGTTCGATTGCATTGTGGTAAAAGCAGGAATCTGTGGATTTTCCTAATGCACACCAGTGACCAGATTTAGCTGGAAACTTGATAAAGATTCTTTAATGCCAATACAGTTGTGTGTGTGTGTGTCTGTGTGTCTGCAGGAAAGCAGACAGTTTCCAATGAATGCGAAAATTGAATATCTCATGGCTTGTTTTATATAAATCCTCCAAAGATAATTTTTTTAAATTGAGGTTCATGAAACTAAAACCAACTTCATCTAACTATTTGATTTTAAAATGGAAAAGAGAATCCTCAGCCTTATGAGATGGAAAATGCACACCAGCAGGCGCACCTGATCAAAAGAGATATCCCAGAGCACTTTGCTTGATACTTCGGAATTAGGGAACAATACAGCAAACTGATGTGATGCTTACTATCCATTAGCCAACAGAGTGGATAAATTACTCCCATTCCCTCCCCACTCCCATCTTCAACTCTATAGAGCTCCCAGCCCATCCAGCTGGGTACAAGTTACTGTGGAAGGCCTAGGAGTGACTGAGATATGGCTAAATGTTCTATTTATTTGCAGCCAGATATTGCCGAGGAAAGGAATGAATAGGAGCATCCGTCGATGTGTGGTGCCATGGTGGTGACTGGCCCAAGAGCCCCTAAACACTCCCCTTTCTACAGTGCTTCTACCTTGGTGTGTGTGTGTATATATGTCTCTACTACTGCGAAAACCCGCTTTTAGCCAGTCTCGATGCAGCATTTTATATCATGTGGTTTTGACTCAAGATGACAAACATAAGCCCGCCAATACTTTTCAATGTAGAATTCAGTGTAATGCTTAATTTCTTTTGTGGAATGAGTCAGATGGTACAATGTATAACCACGCTTGCACGTATACTATCAGTGTGGCAGTAGGGCTGGTGAGCACAATGGTCAACTGGTATAACCTTCTCTTATCTCTTTTAAGATCAGCTCTCATACCAAGTGATGTACTGCTGACTGAGCTTCTGTCACAGGAAATATGGGTTGCTGTTACAGCTGCAAATACAGCATCCCCTAATATGTGTGATCAGATAGACTATATCTCAAAAAATGAAAGTAAAAGCCTTCTTCTGAAAATATATAATTTCATGCTTTGTGATTTTCTTAACTTTAAGGTTAGCTGACAGTGCAACTCCATTTATATCTGTCTCTTTAAATCTTTTATGCATTTTGGGGTTAACACTGTTCATCATCAACAAATAATTACGATTTTCCTTGTTCTAGTTGTACCCCAGAACGAAACGAATCGCATATATGCTATAACTAGCTATAATTTTGCTACAACACTCAGCGCTGTTTATTGCGTTTTGGGGATGATGCCATGTAGGGCTTAAATAATGTAAACGGGTAGTTTAGATTGTCTTGATTTTTCAAGAAGGAATGTCTTGTATGTCCTGACTTTACTACCATCTGCAATACTACATGTGATTTTTACTATGAACTTAGACATCAAGTAGAGCACTAAAACATAAATCTAAATTCAGTGTGATGTGAATAAAAAACTCAAGATTTGTGCTGAGTGTCGATGCAAGATTTGAATCAAAATAACTTAGTGGATCAGGTATGGAATTGCACGACAATGTGAGCCACCCAAATTAGGAGAGATGGAGCAGCATACTGCCACTTCAGATAACCGAGCAGAGTTAACTAGCAAAACTAAAAAGGCCTCTAAATGAAAAAGCTATGAGAAATTTGCAAGGATCATATTAACTAAGTTCCATAACGAAATAAAACTGCGAATTAAATGTGTCTACTGGCCACAGAAAGAAATAAATATGAAACAAATAAAGAAGGGTGTGGGGATGCTGGAAAATTGTATGCACAAATTAACTATGCTGTACATCAGAGTGCGCCATGTGCAGGTCTCTCTCTTTGATCTGATGTGGGTGCAAGAATACAATCAATTTAGATGTGAAATTTGCAGCATGTTGCCTGATCAAGCAGTGAGTACTTCCTCTTCCTCCATCCTACTCATGACATGTAAGAGCCAATGAAAATAATTGAAATGGAGTAGTAAAAAATGGAAAGGATCCTACTTCAAGAAAATATCCTGCTGCATGTGCTTAAAGGAAAATAAATCAAAAAAATAGTACGAGATTTCACTATCAAGACTGAAAATATAGATCATGGAGCCTGTGGTGTCATTTCCCAAATTAATTGACAGGTCTTTTAAAACAATAATAATATCTACTGTATGTAGTATTCACTGTATGTAAATTTCTCTCTCTTTCCTAATGGGTCATGTGTAGCATATATGTATATATATATATATATATATATATATGTATATGTATATATATATATATATATACATATATGTATATATATATATATATATATATATATATATATATATATATATATATATTCTTTTAGTCGTGTTTCCAGAAAACTCAAGAGGTCTGAGCAGAAATAGGGACAAGAGGGACATTTGAGGAGGGTGGGCTGGACTATTCAAGTGGTTGCAGCTGATGCGGCGCATCAATCTCTACATGCTGAGGCCACTTCAAATCAATTCCACCCCTGTTTCGGCCCAGGCTAACTCATGTGGCAGAGGGCAGGTGAATGTGCTAAGTCCGTCTGGATAGAGGGACCTAGATAGACTAATGGGACAGATAGACATGGAGGAAACAGGACACCCAGTCACATAGACAGATACAGATAGACAGACAAACATCCCAAACCTGTGCCTCATTAGATATGGAAGAGGTTGATCTGAGTCACAGGCAGTCAACCATTCCTGCCTAACAACAATATTTGCAATTTGCCTTTGTATACAACCATTCCACTAAGTGGCGTTGGGTGTATTCTGAGCATTGGTGCTATGTCTCCAAGGGCCAAGGAAGAGGCTCCTGGCAAATCCTAGTTGATAGTTGTGCTCAGAATCTAGTACACTGGAATCTATTGCATTACTATTAAAAAAACAAATAAATACAATCTTAAGTACAGTTACCTTTTGTGAATACATAAACAGTCTAAAAGCTTCTGTTAAAATGTAAAGTATTTATAATACACATGTTGCTAAGTGTGTGGAATGTTTATTATGTGTAATCCTAATAGCTCTTTTAGCTGATAAGAAAGGGCGCAGGGTGACTTATGGCAGCTGTGGAGCCCACCGATTTGAGCCAATGGCGCTAAAGGTTATTAGTGGTATATGTAATACTGAGCACGCTGGCTTTGCTTTATTCTGTATTGACTTATTTTGTTCTGTCCATCACTGTGCGTCGGAAGCAGGCTTGCTTTTCCCTTTGAATTACCACTTCCGAATTATCTGCTGCATTTGCCATCCCATGCCAGCAGCATAATGGCCAATAGCTGACCTTAGATAGTGACCTGTCAGGCGATCGCCATTGATTCCTCTCTCTCTCTCTCTCTCTCTCTCTCTCTCTCACTCTATTTTCACTGCTCTCTCCTGCTTGGTCTCTGTCCTCCTCTTGTCTAGCCATTCCCTCTTCCTCTACATTTTAGAGCTCTGTCGCCAGTGTCGGCTTCTACTACACCAGATCGAATAAGAAAAAGCCTGAAGTAGAAATGCATCATCCAATGTATTGTTTTATGGAATGCCCCCTATCATTCTTTCCTTTGTTCATATCAATAAAACATGTCACACCATTTTTTAAAAGTGGTTGAGACCTTAAGTAAACACACCTAAATCCATATTAGGGCTAAAAAGTACAAGTTTGATTTTAAGCTGCCATTGAAGTCTGGACAAGGCCTCTATGAAGCTGTTTAACTACATCATTGACCAGTCAGACAGTAGGGAGCCAGCAGACGGCCAATGTTTGGGCCAATGGACTCCTATATGACAGTAATGTAGTTTGAGTGTTAGCTGCCTGAGGGCTGAGAATGTCCCTCCTATGCTCCAGCCAGCATCTGTCCCCTTGTGCGCCCCACCACAGCCACCACCCCTTCACCCCACCCCCGACCGCCCGCCTCTCTCCCGCCCCTGTGTTTCCACCCTGGCCAGAGCTGCTGGAGCTCAGGGCCATTGGCAAACTGTCACGCTAACTGTCAGACGGGGCCCAGGATGTGTCCATGTCCCCTGACGAGCCAGGGCTTTGTTCCCTACTCCAAACATAGTAGCATCCATCTTCTCACCTGCCCTCTGATACAGCGAGGCACCTTGAGACAAGTCAACTTATTTGTACTCCAGTGAATCGAAACAGTGAAAGACCAGGAGGAGCAGACCTTGGGACCTTTCTAGCAAAAAGTGCTTAGCTTCAGGCAAAATTTCACTTTCACAACAACAAAAAAAGAATAAAATAAAAAGTAAAACTGCTATACTGCAAAAAGTCCATTTCTCCTGTTACCTCTACTGCTACTCTCCTGCAAGCAGATAGCTCTGGCCTTATTTCAGGTAATTTGAGATCTGACTCTGATTTCTGCCCCATCCCAATAAAATGGAGGTTAATCCTATTTTGTTGCTTATAATTCAAGGGCATCGAAAACTACAGAAACGGCCAGCAACTTCCTTTAGAATTAATGTCCTGCTATCATTTGGATAAATCCAGAGTCCCACACACTGTCAATAGCTCTCAGCAGAGACTATCTTGATAGAAAGTGAGGTCTGCCAGCTCTGTGCAGGGGTAGAAATCTCAGACAGAGACACTCAAACCCAGGGCATGTCTAGATATCAAGGAGGAGGACATAATCTGTTCCTTGAGTTTCCAGGTGAACTAGCCTCTAACAATTTATTATTGATATGGCAGTCAGTTAAATCTTGTCCCAAAAGCCAGAGACATGGGGGGGCACTCAACAAATTGGCCTTAATTAATGAAATGTTTCATATATACATGCACATTTTAAAGGGGGATGGGAGATATCTTGTTCCCAGGGTCCTTGTTCCCAGCCTTTATCTACGAATACATGGGAGGCGGGCTATTGTGGGACTTTCTGTCTCAAACACTGCCATGTGGCTACATGAAGGGCCTACCTTGAGGGAACCTATGGGCTAGCTAGTGAAGATACAAAGAGAGTTAATGTGTTTATTACTAAACCGTGGAATATAGGGTCCTGGTAAAGGATATGATCCCACAAATGGTTGATTGGTAATAATAAGAAGTATTTTTTATAAAGTTAGTATTCATCCCTCAAACAAATGAGAGTAAAGGGAAGCAAATAGAGTCAAGGAGGGTTGTCGAAATCAAGTTTTAAAATCTTTCTTTTTTTTTTTTTTTTTTGACTTTTAAATTCTAATAAAATTTCTTGGTAGAACCTATCTAGATGCAGAAACCTCCTCCTAAGTACTATCTGTTTGGAAGTCTGAGTCATTGTTGCTGTTGATCGAAAAGGAAAAGAAAAAAAAAAAAAATACTGCAGGGAAGTAGCCTGACAGCTCAAACAGGAAGAGAGGTTTCATTACTTAGAGGGGTAATAATAGCGTGAGATAGCATCTATCAGCAGGTGCTGAGGAGAGTGCAGAAGATAAACTGTGGAGCACCTGAGCACAGATGATGCTTGAAGTACTCAGAGGGGAAAAGAGGATAGGACCGCTTGACAGAGTTAGTGACGCGTCTCACCCCACTGGCACTGCAGATGTACCAAGGAGACTAGAAAATATCAAACATACTAAACTGAATAACAATCACTGTTGGGTAAAAGCTAGAACTGTACAGTATGTGTTTATAAGCAGCCTGATATAAAACCTGCAGTTACTTAGAACACTGGGTGTCTACAAACGTGAAATGCTTTGACAGTAACTGCTGGGGTTTCTCTGAATTTTATAGAGAGTATGGACTAGGGTCTATGTGTGTTGTAGAGTGAATGCGACTGTCTGCAAAAAAAGGTTTGCAGAGCAGTGCGCCTGCGACCAGCCAGCCCCGGGCCTCCTGGGTGAGCTAGTCTAGAAGTAAGCAACTACTCCACCAGCACGATCGCAAACCTGATCGGCCAGATTGTTCTGCTTTTCCTGCCCCGCCTCCCAATCCTCCTCCCTGCCTCCTCTAACCCATCTTGCCACCCTCCCTATCTTCCCTGATAAATATGAATTGAACGGGGCTACAAACAA
>BRZM01001436.1:81888-96094 GCA_033238685.1 Lates japonicus
TATCTCTGTGCCTCCACATCAGCTCCTTTTATGTGATGGTCATTTAGAATCAATGTTAATTAAAATACTGCTCTTTAATTTCAAATACACTTCAAGCTCTTTTTATGATAGAAATACAATCTATCCTCTGCAACTCTACAGTCTGTATCTGCTTGTTTCATCACTTTATTTAAGCTTACTGTATACAGTATAATAACACTGACTAAAATGTTTTATGGCTGCCTTTCAATACATTCAATGAAATATTCAAAATTGACTTTGCATCATTTCACCCATCATTGCCCTGTATAATTGAGTCTGACATATTTGGTATATTTGTCAAGTTGAGATCTTGACTAGAATTCAAAATGAGTTCAGTAGATTTGTTGACAGTGCACAGGTGGATCCGGCAGAGTTTAGAGTTAAACTGAACAACAACAAGTAAAACTGAATTTAAATTTCAAATGACTGCTGCTGTTGATAAACCAAAGACACTTCTTTGGCACAGCACTGCTAGCTGGTTAAATTCAACAACAATCATCAAACTCTAAATTCTCAAACCGCTTTTCTTTTATTCGGTTGTCACTCTGTGGAGACAGCCCCAAATAACATAGGTGTAGGTATGAGCACAACTGTACATTTTGTTCTATTCATTGAGCCCCTCAGTGATAGCCTTGGGGGTTTAGTATCTCAGTTGCTGGATCAACATCTTAATTCAGACCAAACAAACCCTTCAGCTGTAATGTAGCTTTATCAAACAGGCAAAGAAATAGTGCAGATATGAGTGATTGGTGTGTTCAGCTGGTTCAGCTGCTGGTTGTCTAGTTACACACTGCCTCTGACAAGACTTTAATGTGCAGCCAAACACAGTACAAATGTGAGTGATTTATTCCTTAGTGGGTCAGCGGATCACATATTGAATAAACTCTGTCTACCGGTCAGTGACATTTAACCTGCACGGTTTGCACGCCAGGACAGTGGTTAAAGCTCAACATCAAGTCACCGTGGTGGGTCAAAATTTCTTTAGCCAAGGTGTTAAGTTCGTTCAACTGTGAATCCTCCTGACTCATGGTGACAGATCTAACATTATCAAAGCCGACCAATCAAATCTATACAGTTAATTTTAGATGTGACAAATGACTGTTGATTTGACATGTCATTGTATCCTGTTGTCATAGGGAAGGTGGATGAATGGCATCTCTCCATTTCGGCAAAACTGCTCAAGTGGAGCCCTATACTTGTGAGGTCATACAGCTTTGTAGGGGACCAAAATCACCCATAAGTTTAAATAGCTGATTGAGGTTTAAGGCTGGTTTTCACGGTTGGGGTTAAGCATCTAGTTTTGATGGATAAGTTATAAGGTAAGGGGCTATGGAATGCATTATGTCAAAGTTTGGTCCCCACGAAGAAGGTGTGCAAGAATGTGTGTGTGTGTGTGTGTGCATGTGGATTGAGCCGGCTAAAAATCATCTTCCTCCGTCTTGTTTCCTAAGCTACTATAGAAACTGAACATAGTCCATTTAAACCTGTTGAATCCTCTGTGGTACGTTCTCTGTAGAAGAAACTACAGTGAGATTAAGTGTAAATATTCATCAATTAAATCAAAACCAAGCAAGTGGTCAATCCTGTGTACAAGTATGAAAATCAAAACCATTACAGCACATTGGTGGCATATGTATGTTTATAATTCAACATATCATCTAACTACACATTTGATAGGATTTAGCAAAAAAGTGCTACTAAGTCCATGATATCACATTTTGCATATCAAATTGTTTTTAGTAAACTATTCCTTAAAGCTGCTGTTAATGTATTTTATACTCACAATGGATCAGATGACTATATGTAATGTCAAAAGAAATCCTCCACGGACCACTAAAATTACTGTCTGACTATTGTTCTCGCTCCATGGGTGTGCCTAGCCTCTTTCTGGCTCATTGTTTTGGTGTTACAGCCTAAAAAACTTCACTGTTTTGATTATAGATCTAACTGCTTTCATCAATCTTGTCAGACACTGTATCACTGAAAAGCTCTAATAAACCAAAGCTATTGGCTAACTTAAAACAACAGAAGAATTTAACAACTAGCCCAGTGAACAGTGGAGCACTTAACAGCTAAAGGCAGATATTTTCTCTAGGCATTAGGTACAGATTAAAACAGAGCTTAAAGGAGAGAGAACGTTCAGCTCACATTCGTCAACGCCACGACACAACTCCACATAAATGCTAACGTTGTAATAAAATGAAAGCATTCTTCACCATCGACTATTTTTATGGTGTTTACAGTTTGTTTGCACTGCTATGAAACCAAAAACAAACAACTGTTACAGGCACTTTAAGTCCAGCACAAATTTTTGAATAAGAGTTTGAGAATATTTGGAACTTAATATTATGATTTAACCAGTTTTTCGCTTAAAATTTTATAAATCTGGCATATTGCTGTAGCCTCGATGTTAAAGCGCTGGCCCCATACACATAACTTAACATCCTGGTTCCTGCGATCTGGCTGGTACCTTCGACATTGTTTTTCATTTACATTTTTCTCTCCTCTCATTTCTTGGCTCGTCTCTCTGCTGCTGGCTGTGCTCTAATAAAGGAATAAAATGTCAAAATTGGACTATTGATGATACTGAACTGCTGAACTCATGTGTCTAATGAAAAAAACTACCATGATCACAACAGACAGTACTGAATGCTGCGTTGAGCTAAAATGAATTTGTTGAATAAGCTGAAAGGCAGGTGGATACGACATACCATTAAGATGATAGGCCGAGAATGTTAGAAGTATCACTATCTGATATCCGCAGTTTTGATTTCCTGTACAGAAATCCTCTCTGATAGATAAAAAGAAAATCAAAGAAAGGGCGTCTTGCACTGCATAAAGTCTTTGATGTCAGCGCCTACATTGAGCTGCTAGAGGAGACTACTGATGATCTCCCATATCGTCAGACATTTTATCAGATAGGGTATGCTGCATTTATTAGCGATAGGCTGTTCAATATGCCAGTTCTCTTTTTCAGATGCAGAGCCAGGTGAAGCGGAATCACGCACAGTAATCCATGTTCAAATAAACTATCAATCTTTGTATCTTGTAACTATTTCAGGAGGTGACTGCAGTTTGTATCTGTGTTATTGGATTTATTTCCTTTGTGTCCGAAACTATACCAAGTATGGAATAAGGTATTAGGTAGCTAAAAGAAGTGTAGGGAAAGTTGTCAGAGAATCATGAGGGACTAATGGGCTCACGTAACTCCGCATCCAGTGGGATGTTGTCTGTAATCCTGGAGTGTTTTTGGGGCTAAGCCCCAGTGTTGGCTCACAAAGAGACAATTCTTTCAGACTCGATCTGTCAATTTCTCAGTGAGGTCCCATCAATGTCTCCCCCTTTTGTTGTATATGACTTATGTCATCCTCCCAGTCATCGCACTGTAGGCGGGCAGTTTTATCATGAAGGGTTTCTCTCGCCTCTCACTCTCCTCTGCTGCTCCCTCGCTCCTCCAGTTCTCCCTCCTGTTCTGCTCTGTTTGCTGCTGCTGAGTCACCTTGGCAAGATCACAGCATCGACACAATGTAGTCCTGGTCACAAGACTGATTATCTTCCCCCATTTATAATGTACTGAAACCCTTTCTATCAAGCTCCCCAACTTCAACTTTAGGCTCCAGCAGGTTCTATTCGATGTAGGTCCTGTCAGTAAAAAGTTAATAATATATCATAAACATACAGTCAGTGAAATTCTAGGCAGTTTTTTGCGCGGTTGCCGCAAACTGTATAAGGTAAGTATTTGAGTCTTGTTGTTTTGACAGCGATACGCCAGATCTAATTTAAATGTAATTTAATTTAATTTAATACTTAACTGTGTACTGCAAACGAATAAGACCTCAAACAGAATCAGCAAACAACTAGATAAAAGAAATGTGCAACAACGACAAATAAGAGCAACAACAAAGTGCTTATTAACAACAAGTGCTTTGAAGTTTGCAGTCATGGATTACATTCTCCCCAACTGTGCGTGTCATTCACAGCCGTCCCCACCTCATTCCCGCTTCCACCCCATTTCCACCCACCCAAAAAGATAAAATGACTACCATCTTAAGACCACTCACGACTGATGAATATTCATAGCTCCCTGGTAATGGCCGTTTATATAATCAGTAGAGATGGGGTTGGAGATGGATCTGGGTTAATTATCAAGAGCAGTTTTAGTTGCATTCTTCTTCACTACAATGATGTTAGCGAAGTAGCACGACTCCCTCTCTCTTTGTATATATGTATGTGTATGTGGGAGTGAGTGGGGGGTTGGGGGACGGGGGCGGTGTACACTTGGGGACATCAGGCATCCTTGCCTGTTACCCCGGCTGATTTGGAGACTGGAACTCTGAATGTTTTTTTCGCGGCTTCCAGGACTTCAGTGGATAAGAAGATGGAGCCAAGCTCGAGCGGACTGCAGGGCCTCTGAGAGGTCTGTGGAGATGCCTGCAGAAGTGAAGATAGTGGAAAACATGCTCCTAATCCTTCCTGGGGTCTCACCCTCTTAACCCCTCCATTGTTCTGGAGCCTTCAGCATTTCCTAGTGAGCGCTGGAGTCCCTATGCAGGGATGCCAGGTCCACTTGTAATTGTTTGCAGTGATGAGGAGGGTTAAGACAGGTTTCTGCAGTGTTGGGCTCTTCAGTGTGAGTAAGCATTTGGAGTCTTAAACCAGTTGGCTAAATTCAGATTTTAAAGATTAACATCCATTTGCTCACATCGTAAATGTATTCATGTTTAGCTGCTGGAAATGGTGTGTATAACAGTGTGTATCTGCTCTTTAGTTTTTGAATTTGGGGAAGTTGAGATTCCAGCAAGCCTGGTTAAACATGTCATATGTTTACATGTCACATGTCTAACCAATGTGTTTAGCAAACTACCGGGAGTTTGCTAAACACATTGGTTAGTCTATGATTAGTCTTCACCTTCCTCAAAACCTTTTAAAATGAAATACAGGTCTGATCTTAACCTTTTGTCATAATACTCATAATACTAGGCCAGGCTAGTTTGGCACTGAGCAAAGCCATTTCTTTATTTATATATGGATCACCAAATGCTGAGTGTGCTGACTCTTTGTCTTGGACATGCAGCCTCAGCTTCAGTCTTTTCGTACGTTATCATGTACATAGCCATCAAGCTCGAAGCGTCTAGTCTTTACACATTACGAGTCTTGAAGCTTTAAAAAGTCAGGCATAGATTGCATTTTTACACCAACTCATGGAAGGTAGCTTAAGTAGCTAGCTACAGAAACGAGTGTATCTATGTTTCCAGGGTCCTGTGTTTCCCAGTTCAATATTGTGTTATCAAAATTAACCTCATTTTGCATTTCAGAGAAATTTTCCCAGTTTTAAGTGAAAATTTCATAAATATTATTTATTTTATTGGACCAAGGCTTGAAACCAGCTATAGAGATGCAACAACCCTAACCTCAAACTCTAAATCCTGAACTGTAACCCATTTGATAAGTTCCCTCAAGTATAGGGCTATTATATTTAGAGCCATACAACAGTGCTGGGGAACGCAAAACCCATTTGACAAGTTCCCACAGTAGCCCATGTCATATTAAGTGAGTACAGAGTTGGGGAACATCTTTTTTCTGGTTCCCATTATGTACTATAGAGCTGGGGAACATAGAACCCTTTGTCATGTTCCCATTATGTGCCATATAAATCTGGGGAACATAGGATCTGGGAATGACTCCTTACAGAATCAGCTAGGCCTACAGCTACAAACCAAGGACACTGTTTCTGAAATAACCAAGAATTTTGAGCTGTAAACCTTCTGCCACTGGGGCAGGGCTTAGCCAGTGGTCAAGTGAAACTATGAACAAAAATGCAATTTAAAGTGCATACTGCATTTCACTTCAGAAGACTGACAAAAGAAACTGCATCTTCCACTGCAGCCCCCTGGAGCTTTAGTCAAGTGTCTCATCCAACAACATTGTCATCCACTGATGACAGAAATGTCAGGCTGTGATAAATAGGACCATTTTAGTTGGATGAGGAGAGGTATAAGCTCCTTCAAACAGGGATCAGGTGGTAAAGAGGATAAGGAAGGCTAGGTTCAGGAAAAGTACCACAACCCGTGGAATCTCCAGACGCTCACATTTATGACAAGGGTGGTTTTCCCTCATCTTTCTCCAAAGATTCGCTGGCTCTTCCTCATGGGGCATCAATCACTGAGCCCCTCGTCGCCACAAACCATTCATGTAGCCTGCCCCGTGCCCCAAAAAAGAATGGCCTGTCATTTCTATGGTTAAATTCAATCCCATCCACTTGAACATGCATCGACAGGGACCCGTCGGGACGAGAGCGTCATTCATCACGCCTCAGCTGCTGCTGTTGCCGTGCATAGTGTTTTGCGTGTGTGTGCATGGCAGCAGCCCAGATTTGTCTTGGAGACGCCAGGGAAAGATGATGGGAGCGCAACGTGATCGGCAAAGCAATAGAGCATTTAAGCTCGCATCAGACAGCGTGAGATTATGATTTTTTCCCCTCTTCTTCTGTCTCTGTGAGGCAAGAGCAGAGCACAGCTGTAGCTGTCTCGTCTTTTAGCCCCCCCCCTCTCCGATTCTTACTCACCCCACTGAGCTTCAATATTGGCAATTTTAGGGTCACAATGGGTCCCAGTGGTAGGTAAAATGGATGAGAGGTCAGGCCATATGCCTGTAAATCCCTGTGCGTGTTTTCATTTCTCTGTAATCGTTTAAGACAGCAAGCAAGGACTTAGATTTAAAGATGAGGCGACCAGTGGGTCTATTTTGCACAATTTAACTTTTTTCATCCCCGACTCGATTTTGATGGAATGTAGGGAAAGGCTGTAAAGGCCAAACTACTCCTACTGTGCATCATATCTGTGTTAGGAACACTGTGCAGTATATTGGACTAAAGAATTCACTGACATTTTCACACAACAAATCCTGCTTTCTTTCATCTCTAGATTGAATTTTACATCAGAATTACTGACAAACATCTTTTGCAGGATTGTATCTGAAGTTAAAGATAATTCGCCAAGTTCACACAAATTCATAATGATGGAACGTCTCAGAATGTAAGTCAGAGCCAATTATAAAAAACAAAATGTGTCAGCAATGCAAATATAGCTTACTGTCACACTTTTTCCTTCCATTCATCTGTGGTTTGATTTATGCCTAATGATTCTCAAAACATTTCAGAAAATTCATAATTCATCGCCCTTGTCATGTTTTCAAAACAAAACAAAGTGAATGACATTGATAATGATGCTAATCGTCCCTCTCAATTTAGGGACCATTGTTTTGTCTGCTGTTGTGTTTCCACCACAAGTCCATCTGAATACTCCCCTCCATCATCATCTTCCTAATGAGTATCTTGTCTGCTGCTGGCATTTAAAGTAATGCCAAGAGATGGCATCCATTCTGATTGCTGCTATTTGTTTAGTGAGGCTTTTTTTTGTTGTCCTGGACAGCGATTGCATAGTTGCAATGCTGCCCACAGTATGCAACAATTTCCTCGTCTGTGCTGTTCCTTATTGGTTATGAGCTGGTGCGAGCAATAAACACCGCAAAGCATTTACCGATAAAGAGTTCAATAAACTCATTTCCTTCTCTTTTTGTTTACAAGCATGAGTCTGCATATATTTTAGCTATATCTATTTGAACTGTGCAAAAAACAGACTTTCTCAAAAGAGTTGAAAACAGTTCTATTCTATTAACATATGACCAGGACCTGATTAAACTGCACAGGAAAACATTTCAATGTATTCTCTTCCATACTTTGTCACAGATTCTGCTGCAGGGCTACTCCCCTGTTAAACACGATGAACTTCTGGGATACTTGATGCTACTTCTCAAGAAAACTGTCATGGTACTACAAGCTATGTGTGGGTTCTGTTGCTCTCCGAGGCCCAGCAGGTGCGTGCCATTCATCAGGTAAGCCTCTGTGTCCTCTCTGTCAGCTGAGTGGGGAATATTCCCTCCTGCTAAAGTGTTTGGCCCCTCAGGGGAAGCCAGGCACAAACAGTTATGCAGCTTTATTGGACTTATATATCTGTTTTATGTATTAGCGGGCACATAGCTGTGAAATATTTACATTATTCTAGACACAGGCGAGGAGAGTTCGCAAAGTGCCCGCAATCTAAAAACAATAAAGAGCAGTCTATCTCTTTATCGCTGCCATTTTATGAAATGACTTGAGGCAGGAGATGATTTTATTGCCAGAATGTAGGGAGTCCAGAGCTTTCTGCCTCTTTCTCAGAGTCCTTTAACGTGGCTGATTTTATGAAGTGCATTTTAACGCTGCACCACAATAGAGGCACTGACTTTTTAAGGATAAGAAAGGCTGTCACATACTGTTCCACTAATAAATCATTCACTGCTATAGGACTATTTGAAGTTTCTATTACATGAAATAGCCTAATTCCTAGAAGAACATCAACATGACACTTCCACAACTAAGCTGCGACTCTTCTGTACTCAGTGTTTTGTTTTTCTTGTTTTAACTTGCTTTATGTGATCATTGCGAAGCTAACAGGCTCCACTAGGCAGTAGACTTTGCTTACAGTACCAACAAACGATGATATACTTTTAATGAAAAAAGTTTTTTTTTTTATTGCTGCACAGTCTGGCTAGCAGCTGCAGATGATTGTGATTCTTTTTACTGTTAAGATTCTTGTATTATATAAATAATTTTGTACAGTCATAGAAGCATTCTACCAGGCATTTCATTCACATTGCATTTTGTGGTTAAATTGTCGAAAATATCAAGCAAAGTAAACACTAAGAAAATACTTTCTATTACTATACCCTTGAGCAAAACATTCCAAAACATTTCTAATCAGCTTCTGTGGCAACTTGAGAGAATGCCGGGCACTTTATGGTACTTTTGAAATGGCCTTTGCTTAAGCTTGGCAAGGGGCAGACAACATGGCAGCTACCATACTAAAGACCAAAAAGGAGAACAAGACAACAATGAATGGTAATCATCCCAGAGTGGCAGGGGAAATTAAATCATTAAGATTGGTCTGTGAAGAGACAATTTAACATTTATTTTGTGATCAGTATAACATCTTTAACAACATTTTACTATGAAGACATGATGCACATCCTCCACCTTAGTGGCTGCAATTCCTGTTTGCGTATGACCTTATGAGGGGTTCACTGTGGTGTGACCCCTGAACAGCTTGACCAGTCAGACCCACATATGCCTTCCTCTGAAGAAGCAAACCAGACCGGCTAACAGCTGCTGCTCTCCTGACCAGACTGGCTCCACGCACCCATCATGCAACATGCGGCAGGGGCAGCTGGGCAACATTGACTAAGGTCATTTTGCACATGCGTATACATATGTACATTCCCGCATACTCAATGCACACACTCACACATGCAAAGCCAAGCCAGGACACAAGCAAACCGTAGATCAGATGAATTCACATAAGAGCATTACAAGCACCCTTTCTAATTCACTGTACTGAATGTGACGGGATGGCCAAATGAATGAAGTTTACACATGGAAATACAAATTGTGAGGAGAATAGACTGCAACACATTTCGATAGACAAGACAAGTGCAAACCATTTACACACTCCACATTTTTCTCTTTGTTGTGTGCAATCATGTCAACTGAACCATGAGGGAACAGTTCAGTGTGTGAGCAAATCAAGAATCAATGTAATGATATGGCCCATTAAGTTATGAAATGAGGTTCTTCACAAATTGTTTTGCTTCTAGTAGATTTCTCCAAACAGGTTCTTCTGTAATGGGCTGGAAAGACAAACACCTCTATCAGCAAGTCAACTTCAGGCTCAGTGCTGGTTTCTACTTTTGTATATGTTGGATAAGGTATGTGATGAATCTCGCCTGCTAGCAGGTAAAGAATCAATCTTTCATGCAGCTCAAGCAAATCTGATATGTAGATCTATAATCACACGCTGCACAAGGCAGTGTCTGATGTGATTTAGCAGTTACATTAACCCATAATTTCAGATTCCATAGACAAGTATTGACCACAAATTTGGCTTTCATTGAAATCATTAATCTACAAAATACCATGAAGTCAGAAATCTGCTGTACATTCAATCAAATGTAAACCCTACACTACACTTTTAAAACGGCTGTACTCATTTTCTGATATTAATTTCATCAACAGTGACTAAGTTAATGTGCCGTGACGGTTGTAATTATAAACATAATATGGAATGCAACCACCCTATTATGATTGGGGACACATGGGAATCAGTAAGCAATCATGTATGCTGCTTGATATTTTAAACCTTGTTTGGACAGCCCATTTCAGCAAGGTGTTAGCACCTTGTCGCCACTCATCAAATTAAAATTTTGAACCTGAACAACATGAACAACACTGCTGAATACCAAATGAGAAGGAAGAAAAATCTCTTTTATACAACCATATCTATAAGGTTGGTAACCTCATAATGTATATAATGTGTGCACTGTGCACTCATTGTTGATGAGTTTAAAGTGCATCCTATTTCAGGTGAAAACATTTTTGATTTATTTTGCAGCATATAAATGAAATGTTATATGCCACTGTGTGTTTTATGCCACTTCATACCATCTTTCCTTCAGCAACAGCTTAACAGAGAAGCCCTCACCGCTTTGATAAATACATTAATTTATGTGCTTGGGTATTTAAAAAGAGAAAGTGCAGCATCAGATGAGCATAATAATATACAGTACATGGAAATCATCACATCTGCTTCAATAATGAAAAGGTCTGCAAAAGCTAAAAGGAAAAAACAACCCCAAAAAAAAACAAAAAAAACAAAAAACAAAACAGCAACCCTATTTGAATTCATAAAATCCCAAACACCATTTGTGGAGGGCGAAATGCAAATGCATTATTAATATTCCGCAAGAAAGAGAAGCATTAGTCACAGATTATATAATTCAAATTAAAGTGTTTTGTATTTGGTAATATTTGTAAGAGGAAATAAGGGACAGGGAATTGGTCTGGCTCAGCACTTTTCAAACACTCAGTATTGAGTTAAAAAATGTACCTGTTATATTTAGAGAAAAGATAATGTGGGGATAATGTGAAGCTTAATCACGCTGCTAGAGGATTTATCTTTAAGAATGTAATTATGCCTAAGTCGTAGCTATACCTGATTATAGAGTCTTGGCTGTAGCAAAGTAAAGCTGTAAGGATATAGCATTGTAACTAGAGGTATTGTTCATCCATACATACACACTGTACTGTAAATATTGTACAGAATTAGAATAGGTTAGATTCAATGTTGTTATTCCACAGATGTACCTGTATGACAAAATGCAGTTAGCATATAACCAGATAGTGATATATATATATATATATATATATATATATATATATATGCAGATAAAGATAAACCAATACATACAGAATGAAAAACAGCCCAGTAGGGTAGTGATAGAGAGAAGGAATGTAATAGTGATATATACAGAATAAACAAAACAGTAAACAAAATGCAAAACAGCTATGATATGTCAGTATCTAACTGTATGAATAGAACTTAATACTGTCCAATAGCTAGCTATCAGTAACAGTCAGTCAAAACTGTTTCCTGTGCTGCTTCACCATAACAACATCACTTGGCAACACTTGTAATGTTACTTCATGTTATCAAGGTTTAAAGCAGTATTGTCTCTGAAATATGTTTCCTATCATGTCAGTGTAATTGTGACACAGTGAGCTTGAGTTTAGGGACGTTTTTCAGGGATGTTTTAAAGCCTTTATGTAGTGACATATCACTGCCCTCAGCTCACGTTGTATGTGAAAGTGTTTTATGGCTCATATAGGAGAAAAAGCAATAACATTTTTGGTCTTGGAGGTTAGTGGATTCTTCCATTAAAGCCCAGTGGTCACATGCTGAACTCAGTCTAGGATAAAAAAAACCCCCAGTGTTCACAACACATCTCCCCTTACATTGATTGCCAATTAAGACCCACTGTCCAGAACATAAGTCCACATTACTAGGGGAATGAAAAAAAACTACATGTCCATTAAGGGCTCACTTTAAGCCACAATTCTCTCCCTGGGCTGTAGCGGGGGTCTTAATAATAAAGTTAGCGGCTGTCATAATGTACCCCCTGTGGATCACAGTTCATTAACGCATCTACGGCCTTACATGAGTATGGGGCTGGGGGGTCACTGTATTGATTACAAATCCACCGCAGCCCCCATGCCTCATAACAAACCCGCTAACTACGTGTCAGGCGAAATGACAACCGCTTCTTTTCGTAATAGAACCCCCCTTCCACCAGCTCGAGAAAACCGTGACAAAGTGACCGCTGGACATGTGAACCTCGTTCCCCTAATGACTGACGGACGTTGGACGATGGTCTTGACCAACTCGTATCGGGGAAGATTGTGGTGCTGGAGGTTTTGTCTGAACTGATTCGGCGTGAACCACTGGGCTGTGGAAGGAATCGCAACACTCAAGACGAAAATGTTGCGCTATGACCGTAGGCGCACTGCGCCCAGCTTGTCGACTGAACGGTGTCTGCATGAACTTTAAAAATGACATCTGCTGCTATCGTCACCGAGCCAGGCTTCTCGAGAGACAATACTGCTGGGCTGCGATGACTGTGGTAAGTGTTGTATTGATGACCAGCAATGACGGCGGACCTGACGACTGTTACTGATATTGTGACCAGTTTATTCGTACGATTGAATTTCGACATATCATCAGCTGTTGCATTTTGTTCTGTTTTCATTTGATGCTCTTTATCACTATTACATTCGCTACTCTATCTTCACTGCAGACGTTTTCGTTGCTGGCGGCTGTGTTCATCAGCACATCTGCGCTATGCTAACCATGTGTATGCCGTAATATTATATGTCGCACAATCGGTTATGCCGGCACGCATTTTGTCATGCAGGTACATCTGTGGAGACAACATTGGTCTGGTCTGTGCAATGTACAGTGCGGTGTGTGTATGGATGAACAATACTGCACTCTGATGCTGTATCACTACGGCTTTGCGCTGCAGCGAACTCTGTAATCGAGCCAAACGACTTGAGCGTAATTGTTCTTGAATAGGTCTAACGCGTGATTAACTGCGTCCCACGTCTCTTTCTAATATAACTGGTACGTACAACTCAATGCTGATGTTTGGTCTCTTGCAAATGACCGCAATGGCTGCTTGGTGGTATATGATACCGACTATTTCTTCTTCTTGCGGTATCAATGCATTGCGACTATCGCGTGGGCTGGTTTGTGGTCAAATAAATTTGCTGGGCTGTTTTTGTTTTTGAGGTTATTTTCGCGCTTTAGAACCTTTCGTGTTAGTAGATGTGGAAGACTGTCATGCTGTGTTGTTAGTAACAAATCATGCTGCACTTCTTTATGCTGGCTTTATGAAACAATGTGAGCCGGTGAAACACCTTGGCTGAGGAAAAAATGACAGCAGTGACATGCTTGCAGTGACGCCTGGCTATTTCGTTATATGCTGCAAAATGAGTCAAAATGTTTCACGCGAAATGAGATGCGCTGCTCGGCAACCAGTGCGCGGTGCTTACGATACTAGCGACCGAATTTGCGATATGGTGGCCAAAAGAGATTTTCTTCGCTTCTCATTCGGCAGTGTTGATGTATTGTCGGAGTTCAAGAGCCGCAATTTGATTGACGACTGAGCCTTGCTGTACAATGTTTGTCGAGCAGGTTTAAAGATATCGAAGCAGCGCCGATTAACGCGTTCCCGTATTGATACGTCATAATAAGTGGATGCATTCAATATCGTTTATATTACAACCGTGCGGCACGTCGCGTTGATGAGTGTGTCGAAAATGATGCAGCTTCGGGCCACAAAAGATATGGTGGTTACATTGATTGATACGGCGGGCCTACGGCTTCATGACATTTAACCAGATTAATGATTTCAATGAAAGCCAGAATTTGTGGTCAACCATGTCTGTGGAATCTGGTATGGTGGCTCTGGCTGCTTCGTCATCCGGTGCGCTTGTGCAGATATCATATCGGTGGCGAGCTGCATAATTGATGCTTACCGGCGAGCTGGTCATCACGCTCTATCGGCATATACGAAACCGGCACTGAGCCTGATTGACTTGCTGACAAGTGTTTGATAACCCGTACAGAAGAACCTGTTGGAAATCTACTAAACAAAACTGACCAATATTCACTGTGGGCGCCATATCGACCACGATGATAACGATTCGCTCACACATGAACTTCACCGTAATTCGGTTGACATGTTGTGCAGCTTT